>JAJPUD010000764.1:254458-266219 GCA_023553655.1 Myrmecobius fasciatus | reverse complement strand
AGAAAGGAAGAAAAGAATTCTCCCCAGATCACACTACTCTGGAAACACCAAAGACTTAAGGAATTCAAAGTTGGGTTGTGAAAACAGAAGAAAAACATAAAAGACAAATACTCAAGCCAGACATCCTCCTAGAGATGAACACAACCCAGCTTTAACGTAAAATCCAAATTCAAGAAGAAGTCTTAAAAAATGAGCAAGCAAACAACAACAATAACAAAGATTCTGACCATAAAAACTCCTATGGTGAAAAAGAAACACAAGACACAAATTAAGAAGAAAATTATTTGAAAACATGGATGAATAAGAACTCAAAGGAAAATGCAGTTTGGACTCAAGTCCAACAAGAATGTTTAAAAGACCTAAGAAAGAGATTAAAAAAGAATTTAAAAAATTAAAAATCAAATAAAAGTAATAGAGAAAAATTGGGGTATGAGAGGTATAAAAGAAAATGATGAATAGAGAATCAAGAACTTGGTAAAAGAGGCACAAAAATTACTGAAGAAAATTATTCCTTACAAATTAGAATTGATCGAGTGGAAGCTATTCCATGATACATTAAGAAACAGCAAAACAAAATCCAAAAATGATAAAAATAAAAGAAAAATGTGAAATATCCCATTGAAAAACTACCAATCTGGAAAATAAAGTAGAAGCATTTAAGAATTATTGGGCTAATCTGAACCCAGAGAGAGGACAGTGGGAACTGAATATGGACTACAACATAGTATTTTCACTCTTTTTGTTGTTTGCTTGCATTTTGTTTTCTTTCTCATTTTTTTCCTTTTTGATCTGATTTTTCTGGAGTAGCATGATATCTGTGTAAATATGTATAGAGGCATTGAACATGTTAAACATATATTGGATCACTTGCCAAGTGGGGGAGGGTGTGAGGGAAGGGAGGGAAAAAATTAGAACACAGAGTTTTGTAGGGGTGAATGTCAAAAATTATCAATGTATATATTTTGAAAATAAAAAACTTTCATTTAAAAAAAAAGAATTATTGGGCTAACAAAAAATATGATGGAGAAAATTCTTAAAAATCTTATTTCAAGAAATTATAAAGAAAAACTGCCTAAATATCTGAGAACTAGAGAACAAAGTATAGATTGAAAGAATTATACTGATCACTTCCTAGAAGAAATTCCAAAATGAAAACTTTTAGGAATATTATAGCCAAATTCCATAGCTTCCATGGTTCAGAAGAAAATGCTTGAAGTAGCCAAAAAAAAAATAATTGAAAAACCATAGAGCCACAGTCAGGATCACACAATATTTAGCAGCTATCATTATAAAGAAATAGAGGGCTTAGAATATGGCATTTTGAAAGACAAAGGAACAAGGATTACTACTAAAACTAATCTACCCAGGAAAATTGAATATAGTTATATGGGAAGAGAAAGGAAGGGTATTTAATGAAATAGAGGACTTCCATGCATTCCTGATAAAAAGATTAGAGTAAATAGAAAATTAGTCATTCAAACATAAGACTCAGATAAAGCATAAAAAAGTAAAATGTGAGTGAGAAATCATAAGAGACTAAACAAAATTAAACTATTTACAATCCTATATGGGAGAATGATATATGTAACCCTTAAGAACTTTATCATTACTAGGATAGTTAGAGGGAGTCTATTTAGACAGAGAGTATTAGCTATTAGTTTATTATATTAAAATTATCTTAAAAGAAGAATAGAAGCATAAGAAAGAGAGATTTACTTGGAGGAGAAGAAAAGGAAAGGAATAATGGGAAGATTATTTCATATAAATAAGGCATGTAAGGAAAAGCTTATATAATAAAGGGGAAAATGGGAAGGGGGAAACAGGAAGACTGAATTTCATTCTCACCTGAACTATTTCAAGGATGGAAGAACATACATACACATGATTGGATACTTAGAAATGTGTCTAACACAATAGGAAAATAGGAGGAAAAGGAACTAAGAAAAAGGGAAGGGTTAAGAGATACATAGTTTGAGAGAGGAAATGGCCAGAAGTAAAACAGATTCTTGAGGAGACAGGGGAAAAAAGAAAAGGAAATACACACTTTGCATTCAAAAATATGAATTTAAATGGAATAAAGTCACCCATAAAATGGAAGAGAATAGCAAAATGAATTAGAAATTAAAAGCCAACAATACCTTGATTACACTCGAAATAAAAAGATTAATAAAGTTAAAATAAAAGACTAGAACAAAATTTATTATCCTTCAACTGAAGTAAAACAAAAAACTGCAAGAAATTGATCAGGACTTCAAATAAAGTAAAGGTAAAAATAAAACGATTAAAAGTGGAAATCTACTTCATGTTGCTGAGAGGTAGTTTTAGAGAACGAATAATTATTAATACTAGGCTATATGAATTAAATGGCATAGCATCTAAATTCTTGAAGGAAAAGTCAAATGAACTAAAATGGAAAATAGTAAAAGCATAAGAATGATGGGGTTCAATTTGTCCCCTCTATGATCTAGATAAAAATAATCACTAAATAAAAATTTTAAAAACTAAGGAGATAAAAAGAATTTTTAAAAAGATAAATATGGGGCAGCTAGGTTGCACAGTGGTTAGAGCACCAGCCCTGAAGTCAGTAAGACCTGAGTTCAAATCTGGTCTCAGACACTTAACAGTTCCTAGCTATGTGACCCTGGGCAAGTCACTTAACCCCAATTGCCTCCGCAAAATAACAATAATAATAATAATAACAAGATAAATATGATAGATACCATTTTTTTCACCTGTACATGACACAGTAACATTGACCATGCATTAGGACATTTAAAATCTCATAATTACATGCAGAAAGCAGAAGTGGTCCACATATCTTTTTGTTCTAAAATGCAATAAAAAGTTATATTCAACAAAGGGTCATTAAGGCATAGATTAAAAATTAATCAGAAACTAGACAATCTAATCCTAAATAATATGTCAAAGAAAAAAATTATAGAAATAATCAATAATTTCATTAAAGATAATAACAAATGAGAAAACGTACCAAAATTTCTGAGATTCAGTCAAAGTAGGACATAGGGGAAAATCTATATCTCTATATGTTTACATTAATAAAAGTGAAGAAAGAGCAAGTCAATGAATTGGGCATGCAACTAAAAAAAAACTAGGAAAAATAAATTTTAAAATGTTAATTAAACATCAAAATAATTAATTTTTTTAAAATAAGAAAGTCAAATAGCCAATAGCAAAAATTAAAAAGAGTGAATATAACCAATAAAGAATAAAAGTAATTATTAGGACTTATTTTGCCCAATGATATGAAATTAAAACTGAACATATAAATTAAGTGAATGAATATTTATAAAAATATAACTTGCCAAGATTAATAGAAATGAAAATATACTTCTCCCCCTAATCTTGGGGGGGGGGAGTTAAATAAACTATGAACTCATTTCTTAAGAAAAAAAATCCCTTGGACCAGAGGGATTTACAAGAAAATTCTACCAAAGAAAATTGATTTGAATATTACAGTAACTACTTGAAAGGTAAAGAAGGAATCTTACCAAATATCTTCTATGTCACAATTATGGCTTGGAAACCTAAATATGGAAAACAACAACTCAGAAAGACAATTATAAACCAAAAATTCCTTAACAAATATTAATACAAAAATATTAAATAAAACATAAACAAAAAGAGTCCAACAACATATCATAAAGAACAGACACTTTGATAAGCTAGATCTATACAAGAAATACAGGGTGGGTCTAATTTTAGGAAAATTTAAGTATAATTGACTTCATAAATAACAAAAGCAACAAACATTATACCTTTATTTCAATGATATAGAAAAATTTGTGACAGAATAAAAATTGATTTCTATTTTTTTAAAATTTGAATACATGGGAATAAATGGGCTTTTTCTTAAAATGATAAGTAGTGTCCACTTAAAAACAAAAACAAATGTTATCTTTAATGAAGATATGCTAGAAGCATTTCCAAAAGGATTAGGTATAAAGCAAAGATGCCCGTTATCATCATTACTCAGTATTGTACTAAAATACTAACTGTACCAATTAAAGAAAAAAAATTTCAGGAGTAAACATAAACAATGAGAAAACAAAACTATTACTTTTTTGTAGATATTCTGATAGTATATTGAGAGAACCTCACAACTAAAAAACTAATCAAAAAATTAATAGCTTTAGCAAAATAGAAGGATATAAAACAAACACACAAATCATCAGAATGTCTATATCTCACCAACAAAATTCAGCAAGAACAAATGGAAAAATTATCTTTAACATAATTGTAGATAGTATAAAATACTGCCATCACACACACAGGAACACAATTACAAAAGACTTCACCAAAAATAAAAACATTTAAATAATTGGTGAAATATTAATTGCTCATGGGTAGGCTGAGCCAATATAATAAAAATGACATAATTACCTAAATTAATTTACTCATTCAGTGCCATTACAAACAGATTGCCAAAGAATTATTTTATAGTGCTAGAAAAATAATAACAAAATTCAAATGGAGAAACAAAATTTAAAGATTTTCAAGGAAATCAATGGGAAAAATATGAAGGAAGGAGGCCCAGCAAAAGCAAATCTCAAATGATATTACAAATCTGTAATCATTAGAAGAATATGGTACTATATAAGAATTATAGTGGTTGATCATAGAAACATGTTACATATACAATATACAGAAACAAGTGAGCACAGTAAACTTGTGATAAACACAAAAATCCCAGATATTGAAGCAAGAATTCACTGTTTCACAAAAACTGTTGGAAAAACTAGAAAGTAATCTAACAGAAACTAGATATAAACTAATATATCATGCCATATACCAAGATAATCTCAGAATGTGTACATGATTTATATAAAGAGATATCATAAGCAAATTAATACAACACAGAAGAAATTACCTGTAAGAAAGATTAATAAGGAAAGAATTTATTACCAAACAAGAGATAGGGAAGTTTATAGGATGTAAAGTGGATAATTTTGGTTACATATAATTAAAAAGGTTTTGAAAAGCTAAAATCAATGAAGACAAAATTTTAGAAAACAGGAAACTGAGTTGGTGGTACGAGGAATATGAAGCAAAATTCTATGATAAAAATCTCATTTCTCAAGAATATGGGTAACTATTATAAAATTAAGGACCATTCCCAAAATGATTTCAAAGGAAGAAATAAAACTTAATATAATTATATGAAACAATGCTTTAAATCATTAATAATTAGAAAACTACAAATTAGTAGAAATAAATGCAAATTAAACAACTCTGAGGTATTACCTCACACCCACCAAGTTGGCAAAGATGACAGAAAAGAAAAATGATAAATGATGAAGGGGATGTATAAAAATAAGTCCAATAATGCACTGTTGGTAGAGCTAAAAACTGGACCAACCATTGTGTATAGAATTTGAAATTATGCCCCCAAAGCTATAAAACTGTACATATCTTTGACAGAAAATATAATACTAGGTTCACATCCTAAAGACATCAAAGAAAAAGGACACATATGTACAAACATTTATAGTAGCCCTTCTTTGTAGTGGCAGATAATTGGAAACTGGGAAAGTTCATCAATTTGGAAATCTCTAAGCAAGTTATAATATATTAAATAATGAAATATCATTGTTCTGTAAGAAATGATGAAGGGGATGGTTTCAGAAAAATCCTTGAAATGCATATATGAACTGATACAAAGTAAAGTGAACAGAACCAGAATAATCTACATGCTAACTGCAATATTGCAAAGATCCTCACCTGCGGAAAGACTTGATAACTCTAACCAATACAATGATCCACCACAATTCCATAGAATTCATAATTAAAAATCCACATATAGATAGATAACTAATGGACTCATAGTGCAACTTGAAGCATTTTTTTTCCTTTTTCTTTTTTTTTGGTTTTTTTTTTCATTACTTGGCTTATGCAGAAATAATTTTTGCATAACTTCATCTGTATAATGGTAATTGTATTTCTTGCCCTCTCAAATGGGAGAGGAAAGGATGAACATAAGAATTTTAGAACTGGAAAAATAAATAAAATTGAATACATTAAAAAAAAAACCATGAAAAAAATAGGTCTTCTTGATTCCAAGTATGCACTCTCTAAACTAAAACACTCACTTTGCATCATGGAAATGAACTAGGGGTATACATTTCCAGACATAGTCATATCATCATACAAAAAATGTTGATTTGTTTTACTTAACTATATTTATTACAAAAGATGGTTTCTGTTTGAAGAAATAAGATAAATTATTGGATGAGAGGATAAAACCAAAAAATCATCAAAAATTTAAAATGCACAGAAGAAAAAAATTTTCAGAAATAAACATGATTAGAGGTTTTGTTATTGTCTTGTTTAATACATATTATTTTTAAAGAAATGTTATGTAATAGAAATTCAAAGATTCTTACTTATATATATATAATTCCTTTTTTCACTGCATATTAATTCATGGATAACTAAGTTAATAATAAAAAAATTAGAAATGGCTATAGGATGTGTGTCAAACTTTTCCTAGACTGATTATTTTAGCATGTAGAAAAACTGATTTTCTTGAGGCTTAGGGCAATGAATTTGAAGAGCCAGCATCTCAGTTTCATCCCTGGTCCTTTTTCATTAATAATCTCTATGATTTTCAGCAAGTAATTTAATATCTCTGGGTCTCAATTTCTTCATATATAAAATTAAGAGGGAGGAAAAAAAAGCAGAAAGGGATAAAGAATTGGTCCAAATAACCATTGAGGTCCCTTTCATCTCTAAATCGGTGATCCTATAATCATTTTCTTTTCATTGAGTTCCACACATAGGTTAAAGATTAATAGACTTCCCGGAATCCTCATGCTTCTACAATGAATACTTTCTTTGAGAGAAGAATTAGTAGCTGCCAGATATGAAGAATACTAAATAAGCTTTCAGAAAATGAAAGTAATTTTATTTTAAGTCTTCCCCCCAAAAAAGCTCTTCATTATTGAGGTAATCATTCTTGAATGAGTTGTCTACTTATAGGTAGGCAAATATTATAACTACAATAATTCTAGAAGAAAGAATAATAACAAAAATATATAGCATAAAATTGAAACAATTCAATCCTGACTTATTTAAATACATTGTTGTTACTGACAAATAGATAGCAAAAATATAAATAACAATTATTAATATTAATTATAAAAATTTCACAAAGAAGTATATTCATAAAGAATAAACATTAATTGCCAATTATGAGAAGACTAAAAGAGTCTAAAAAACATTGGTTTTTATTTTAGCTTCAATTTATTTCAATAATGCTTGTTTATATCTTATGTCCATATATCAAATGAATGACTTATAAATTTGAATAAATTCTCTACACATTTTAGAAATGAGATCTTTATTAGAGAAACTTGCACTAAACATTTTTTTCTTATTTTTCTTGCCATTCTTTTCATTTTACTTGCATTGATTTTGTTTGTACAAAACCTTTTTAACTTTATTAAATCAAAATTTTATGTTACTTCTTGTGATATTCCCAATCTCTTATTTCGTCATGAACTCTTCTATCATATGTAGACCTGAAAGATAATTTCTTCCTTGCTCCTCTTTTTTGGTCTATGATATCAAACTTTATGTTTAAATCATGTACCCATTTAGAGTTTATTTTGATAAATGTTGTGAAATGTTTATCTATATTACTTTTCTTCCAGAGAGTCTTTCTATTTTAAAAGTATTGTTGCTGACAAACATTTGATTTATTTGCCAACAGGAAAGCAATGTAAGCCAAAGGTAACACTAGTTTAGAATGCAATTATGAACAAAATCATTTTACAAAAAGAAAAGAAGAGGAAATCAGGCATAAATCAGGCTTTTTTTTTTTTAAAGTTTTCTGAGATACTCAGAAAAATAAAGTCATCACAAGGATAGAAATAAAAAGGGAGTTCAAAAGAAGAAAGGATTTGGGGAAAAGATGATGAGATCTGTTTTAAATATATCAAACGTATGATGTCTTTAGGACTCACAGTTAGAGATGTGGTCAGTTACAGACCGAGAAATAGCCTGAATGTTCCATTGGTATTGTTTCAATGCCAAGGAAATTTGAAGAAGACTCCTAGCACATCGGGTTTAATTGAGTGAGTTATTGTTACCTTGAGTTCACATTACTTGAACCTAAATTCAGCGAATTAAGTTTCAAAAGAAACCCAGCCCTCTCTCAAAACAGGAACCTTAGCTTTAGGAAACTGCTCATCAAATTGTGTTGTGTTTTTACTTGCTTCAAAGATGAAAGCCTTCCAAGTAATCTACATGCTCTCTCATCTTGATTATAATACATAGCATATATATATATATATATATGTATATATATAATATATAACAGAGATAAATTAATTATAGATTCGTAAAATATTAGAGCTAGAAGGACTTTAGAAATGAGGTTGTCGATAACTCCTTTTTTAGGTTGTAGGATCATAACTTTTTTTTTATAGTTAAAAATTTTTATTTGCAAGACATATGTATGGGTAATTCTTCAACACTAACTCTTACAAAGCTTTCTGTTACAAATTTTCCCCCCCTAGTCCCCACCCCTCCCCTAGATGGCAGGAAATCCACTACATGTTAATTATGTTAAAATACTTGACAAAGCAAATATATGTATACATATTATCATACTTATCATTGCTGTGCAAGAAAAATCGTATATACAAGTAAAAAAATATCAGAGAAAGGAAACACAATGCAAGCAAACATCAATAGAGAACATGAAAATGATATGTTGTGGTCCACATTTCACATCCCTCTCTCTGGGTGTATATGGCTTTCTTTACTAAATAATTGGAACTTGTTTGAATCATCTCATTGTTGAAGAGAGCCATGTCCATCAGAATTGATCACCATATAATATTGTTGTTGCCGTGTATAATGATCTCCTGGTTCTGCTCACTTCACTCAGCATCAGTCCATGCAAGTCTCTCCAGGCCTCTCTGAAATCGTCCTGCTGGTCGTTCCTTACAGAGCAATAATATTCCATAACATTCATATACCACAATTTGTTCAGCCATTCTCCAATTGATGGGCATCCATTCAGTTTCCAGTTTCTGCCACTACAAAAAGAGCTGCCACAGAGATTCTTGCACATGTGGGTCCCTTTCCTTCCTTTAAGATTTCTTTGGGATGTAAGTCCAATAGAAACACTGCTGGGTCAAAGGGTATGCACAGCTTTATAAAGGATCATAACTTTTGAGATGGAAGGAAATGCCTTAATTTTACAAATAAGGAAACTGAGGCTCAGGGAGATTAAATGAATTTTGAAATGAAAATTGCCCAAAGACACAGAGGATGTGAGACAGAATTTGAGGCAAGTGGATGTTAGAGTGGGGGGATGCATGGCTATACAAAGAGTGGACCCAAGGCTCCCATCTCACAAGTTCCCAACAAAACTTTTTCTGTTGGTTTCTTGAAGCCAGAATTCTTCAGATCTTCAGATCAGAGGTCCCTAAATCATTGACAACAATTAACCAATGTATCTTGAAACTGATTATGATCAAATACATCAAAGCAACTTCTGCCTTGATGTTTTCCATCCCTTTTAGTTATTTTCATTGCTTTGCAAGAGATAGGCAGGGCTAATAGCCACTGCCATGGACTTTCTTCTACAGTTTATGAGCATGTCTTACAGAGGAAGAAGAATGCTTGGAAGCTCTTAGAATTCCACCATACACAGAGAGAGCCAGAAGAAGGGCAGAGGGACTAGGGCTTTGCCTCAGTCAGGCAAATTTGGAGAGTGCTGACACTTGCACCTTTCAGCAATATAGAAACAACAGAGCTTCACACATAGTTAGCAAAAATAGTTAAAATAGAAAGCTACCAAATGGTGAGTTACAGTGATCTCCTTCCCTGTTCTACACTGCTTCCTCACATCATGGCTGCATTTTACTATTGTCCCAGCATCCCTGTTTCCACTCCCCCACCACCAGCCCCCAAATGACAATGAACTTTATCTATCTGCCCTGGATTCAGTTTGTGTTCATTGTCACAACTACAAGAATTAAGGGTCAAATGACCTCTTCTATCTAGCCTCTCATTATCAACATCCTTCCCTTCCCATCTCGGTGATTATAAATCTTCAGGGAAATAAAAAGGTATCATGGCATTAAAAAGAGTGGCAAAACCCAAACAATGTTTGGTTTTATCATTACCTTATAAGAAGGATGTTACCTGATCAAATAATGAGTCTAATTTCCATAAATGTATAGAATTTTAGAGAAGAGGACCCTTTGGATTATTTAGTTCACTTTCTCACTTTATAGATAAGATATGATAGAAATGGTACCCAGAGAGATTAAGAAAGTTTCCCAAAATAATAAAACTGGGACTGTAATTAAGGTCTCTAGACTCTTAGATCAATATTTTGAGTAGGGTTTCTCCCAAGTTTATTTAAATTTAGAAGGTAAGAGTATAGGGTTAAAGAGAGCATGCATTTATTAACATCTTTGTTATTTGATGTAGTTCTAGAATGCTATGACAATAAGAAAAGTAAAGAAAATTTGGAAAGAAGCATAGGCAAAGAGGGAAAAAAAGGAAATCACATCATTCTGACTTTTTTATATTACAGCCACAAAAAGTCACAGCTATTACCTCTGATATCTTAATGACCATATGGTATAACAGCAGATCTTCTCACATTTTCACATACACACCTGGTTGTAAAATGTTTACAAGGACTAAAAAAAAGTGACCTATTATTTTATTATTACTAAATAATCATTCATTCTTGACATCAGGCATAAATAAGATTTGTGACTTATATTGAAGTCACTTGACATTGAAGGCAAGAAAAAAATGTCCTGCTCCTTATTGAGACAAAGGATTGACCACAGGACTGAAGTCAGTTAATTCAGCTGATTGTCATATTTTTTGTCATTTCACTTAATCTAAGCCTATTGACAAAAAAAATAACTAAAGATGTAAATGAACAAAATACAAGATTCCATTACTTCATTTCTTGTTAAACAATGAAATTCATTGCCACAAGAAGGTCACAAAAGTCAAAAGCTACTTTAAAATCAGGCTTAGTTGCCTGGCTAATAAACACATGGGAATAGATCAATGTCACAAATCCTAAATATTTTGGGCACAAGCTAATTGTCATAGGGCCAAAAATAAGCATTTTCCATCCATAAACATAATTAGACAAAGCAGAGTTTTATTTTATTTACAACAAGAATAGATACCGACCACAATTGTAAAGATATGCCAGGTAATACAGTTTAACTTCTTGAATTTCAAAAATATTTTTTTTCAGCATGGGCACTGCATCTACTAAAGTAGACTGCAACTATTGTATAATCTAGTAGTCAAACTTTACAAGTTGTTTTGTCAAAAAAAAATCTGCTAAATTACTGATGATCTACTCCAAACTTGACTAATCAATAGATGACATTTAGTGAAATTTTATTAAAATATTCATAATTATGCAAGTGTGTGAAAAACAACTGAAAATCAACAGTTTTTTATTAGAAACTACTCTGGAGGGGATGTGGGAAAACTGGGACACTAATACATTGTTGGTGGAACTGTGGACAGATCCAACCATTCTGGAGAGCAATTTGGAGCTATGCTCAAAAAGTTGTCAAACTGTGCATACCCTTTGACCCAGCAATGTTTCTACTGGGCCTATATCCCAAAGAGATCTTAGAGGAGAGAAAGGGCCCCACATGTGCAAGAATGTTTGTGGCAGCCCTTTTTGTGGTGGCTAGAAACTGGAAACTGAAGGGATGCCCATCAATTGGAGAGTGGCTGA
>JAJPUD010000764.1:224348-254002 GCA_023553655.1 Myrmecobius fasciatus | reverse complement strand
ATAAATATGTTATACAAATAAAAAGCTTTAATAAAAAAAAAAGAAAAGAAAAGAAAAAAAAAAAGAAACGACTCTGGAAATAAGTGACAAAAAATTAAACAGTTCCTAACCTAATGAAGTTTATATCCACATGGGAGATACAATTTGGACCTCATTTAGGACACAAACTCAAAATCTCTGGGTAGATGGAGTAATCAAGGATGACTAGCACTTCTAGTGTGAGGGCTTTTGAGTCCTTATGCTCATAAACCTTTGGAGTCCATCTTCATCCCACTCTCACCAATGGTTCCAAGAAATGGTAGCCTCCTAGTAAAGCCCATCTCAGCCAATGACAATAAACTAGATTGAGGATAATCAACAAGCCTTAACCCATGGTGAATAAGGATGCTGTGTAATCCAAAGATGTGAATACTTCCATCAGTGGAATGGGCAGGTGAGAACAGTTTGTGCCAACAGCCATGAAGAATTCACATGAAGATTCTGTGGAAGACCTAGAGCTTGATCTAATGCCAAGGTCATCCACTGCATCCTAGGTCATCAACAGTGATCTTGATTTTTGTCTTGCCTTTGGACTTTGATGATTGCAATACAGAGTGAGGTGATGACTTTGTGCCATTCTGTCTCACTCAATTTCAAATCAGTGCAAATCAAGGTACCATCCCGTGATATCAGTGGTCTTCTCTGAAAACAAAGGATGAACAACAACAATTTGGACACAGAGAAGTAAGTATCAGATTTTTTTTGAGAATGAGCGCTGAAAATGATAGAGTATTACAAAGAAGATGGTTCCTAAAACTTATTTTTTCAAGAATATCAATAATTTTGAAAGATATAGTATACATTTCTGGCATAGGGGATATCTTGTATGAATTTTAAGAAGGCAAAAGATAGAAAATTGAGTTCCAGATTGAGGGGACAATTAGTAACCCAGCTTGATTGTTCTTAGGAGGGGCACAATGCTAGAAAAAATATGGCTGAAGAATATGTTGGAAAAAAGCTTGTGGGAGGTGTTAAATGTCAGGATTAAAAAATCTCTCCTTGGGGCAGTAGGGAATAACAGAAGATTTTAGAGCAGAAGAGTGACAGTTAGAATAGTATCTTAGAAACATTATTTTATATCTGTATGGAAAATAGAGTAGAGAAGAAAGTGACTGGAAGAAGGAATACCAATTAATATTCCATTAGTACAGGTAAGAGATGATATGGATATTATAAATTATGGAATATGAAAATGAGCTCAGGACAGATTTTATTCTCTCAGCAAAGGAAGAATTTGACAATGAGAAGGAAATTGGGGGGACATGGAGTAAAAGATTTGAGGGAAGAGGATATGATTTAATATAAGGAAGTAAGTAGAAGGGGGAAAAGGAAGGGCAGAAAAGCATTAATATGGTGCCTACTATGGGTCAGGCAGTATGTTAAGTTCTTTTTCATGTATCATCTCATTTGAACTTTATAACTTTATGAAGCAAGTGATATTAACATCCTTATTTTCCAAGTGAAGAAACTGAAGCATAGATTAAAATAACTTGCACAGGTAATAAATATGAGATCAAATTTGAACTCAAGTCTTCCTGATTTCAGGCCAAGCACTCTATCCACTTCCCTCCCAACTATATATGACAATCCAGCTGAGATTAGATTCTCTGTTATCTGTGGGACAATAACCCAGATTGGTTTCTTCTCAATATTTTTCGTTTTTCTATCCCACTTATTTTCTAAAGTCTATTTATAAATGAAATATAGCAATTTTGTTTTTAATTTTTCTATTTTGTTTTAACCCTGACAAGGTAACTAAAAGCAAACTACAAGGGTAGTTGAGGTTTATGTCTCATACATAATAAGAATTCCATTATATATTCATTGACCCATGAATTTGCTAACCCATTCTTCTGTAACCCCTCTAAGTCACATATTGGCTATATAATCTCTTCAATCACCACCTAACTTTGAGAAGCAATGAGAAAATATAAAAATTACTAAATTAATAGAAATTGAGGTACAATGAAATCATCAAATTTTATTAAAAGATGTAATTCATTGCATTTCTCATGTAAAAGTGGCATAGGTTGTTAGATGATGGATAGAGAGAGGCATCCTCTACTGAGGTCAGAACAAATGAAAATCATTCTAAAATTACCAAAGAAGCAACTTCCATTAGCCATAAAGACAATTTCCTGAATGTGCTATCAAACAGTATAATTGATTAGAAGGGAAGTTGTGGATCCTTCTTTTTCAGAGGTTTTAAAGAATAGGAGAAATCCTATTTGCTAGCACAGTTATAAGTAGTTCTGCTAGAAAAAAAAGTTCAGTTCCCTCTGAAAATATGCCTTTCAGCAAAATTGGTCAGAATCTATATTTGTGGAGGGAAGGTCAATAAAATAGCAAATATTGCTCTGTCCACACATCCTTAATGAAATTAAAACTTGACCACATTAGCTATAAAATGATTTGAATAAAACTAGTGAAACTGGTCATATGTTCTCCAACTTTGTGTCTAAATGGTATCCTGCTATCTCCAAATGATTTGTAAACAAGAAAACATTCATCATCTTCAAAAATTGCTTTGATTAGTACTATAAAAATGGGTTAAAAAGAAGAGTTTCTGCCCCATAAAATCTCATGATTAAAAAGAAAAGTAAACATATAGACACCTAGCCCATGAGTCCTAACAACTCTGGACCCTCTCAAATTTGTTGTAGGAATTTTTATTAATCTGTTATCCATCTGGGTCACTTGGGCCCATGCAGTTAAAAAACCAGAACATGTGAAATTAATTCCAGTCTAAGTATTCAGCTGTTTACTTTACCTTACAGATTCAAGAAAAGAATATCAGTGACATTGGCCCTGCAGTCAGGAAGACCTGAGTTCAAATCCAGCCTCAGATACTTAGCACTTCCTAGCTGGGTGACTCTGGGCAAGTCACCTAACCCCAATTGCCTCAGCAAAAAAAAAAAAAAGAATATCACTGAATAAGCAAAAGACATAATTGGGATAAAAATGAAAAGCAATGCAACAAAGAATAATGTCAGCCATGTTCCTAGATGGCTTCAATTTTGTTACAGAGTAGTTTGTAAAATGAGCTTCCGCAAGATTCACAGCAAATTCCTAACAAAACAAGAGACTGGAGAGAGTATAAAAGATGAAACAGACAATTGTGATGACAGAAAAATTTAAAAATTTCTGTTCAAATATAATCAACTGAGGCTTTTAAAAGAAAATATAGAATAGAAAAATATTCACACCAAATATCATTGTTAAACTATATCAAAATATACATCATATAAAAATGTATAAAACCAAGAGCCATTCTTGAGATTAAATTTTCAAAAAAAGATTTAACTATATATGATGACCTAAAAACATGCTGCAAATTACTTGTAGTAAAAAATAAAATAAAATATCTCTAAGTTTTTATTTCACTTCACAAAAATTAGCTAATTGACAAAAAGATGGGAAAAAAGAAATGTTAGAAATGAAGTGGGAAGACAGGCACAGGGATGGTTGGTGGATCTGTAAAGCAGTCCAACTCTTTTGGATTTCAATTGGGAATTATGCAAGAAAAGTCACTAATAGGCCCATATCCTTTGACTCAGCAATCCTACTACTGGGAATGTACCCAAGGAAGTCAAAGCTAGAAACAAAGGTCCAGTATATACCAAAATATTCATAGCAGCACTCTCGCTAGTAACAAAGAAATGGAAATCAAGTAGGTGCCCTATGAAAGGGGAATAGCTAAAAAAAAAAAAAAAACGGAGTATATAAAGATGATAGGATATTATTACACAGTAAGAAATGATGCATATCAGGAATTCAAAGAAAATTATGTTTCTAAATATTGATGATGAAATAAGTAGATCCAAAAGAATAAACGCAATGACTCCAACAATGTTAATGAAAATATCACCACCAGGGACAGCTAGATGGCACAATGAATAGAGCACCATTCCTGAAGTCAGGAGGACCTGAGTTCAAATTTGACCTCAGACACTTAATACTTCCTAGCTGTGTGACTCTGGGCAAGTCACTTAACCCCAATTGCTTCAGCAAAATAGTAATAATAATAATAATAGTAATAATAAAAAAATAAATCAGAAAATATCACCAGAAAGCTGGACTCTAATAATAGAAAAAAAAAAAAAAAAAAACTAATGAGGGGCCTGGAGAAGAGGTAATGAAACTGAACCTCCTTTCTCATAACTACTAGGGCAGAAAAGTTCACTATTCTAGTATATCATGTCAGATAAGGTTTCTATATCAGATGTTTCTGCTTAATTGTTGATCTCCAACAGGGAGAAGAAAGGGGGAGGAGAAATAGCTGTGATGTAAAGACAAAAGGCATCAGCAAAATGTGTTTTTTAAAAGGAACAAAACTCAGAGCTCCAATACCACAAGATCTATGCAAGGTTCCAATGCAACTAGAAAGAGGAATGGGAAACTTGGGTGTGGAAACCTTGGCCTCCGTACTAGCATAATGATTTCTCTATTATCTGCTGTCTGCTTCTTATTTGCCCAGCGACCGTCAGGATCCTCCTATTCCGTGGGAGCCCAAGCAGCTTCTCCCTTGGCTCACCTCAGACCCAACCTGCTGCTCCCAGCCGTGGCTCCCATCTGTCTGCTTTTCTGCAGTGGGATGTCTCATCTTGCCCTACTCCCCATGATCACAAGCTCAGGAGTAACGTTCATGGCTCCTCGATCTTCTCAGTAAATACAAAAACCAAAAACTCCTATCCCCAGCTATTTCACTGAGAGAAAAGACAACCAGTTTTCAAAACTGTCTTCTCTTTGTCAGCAAATTCTTCTCCCTACCAGACAGGGAAGGGAAGAGATTTCCATATGGGTATCCTTCTAATAAACGGCAACATACAAATCTATAAATAATACAGATAGAGAACAGATTCTGGCAGGTTGATACAGCAAAAAAGCAGGGCAGCTAGGTGGTGCAATGAACAGAGTGCTGGGCCTGAAGTCAGGAAAATTCATCTTGTCGAATTCAAATATGGCCCCAGACTCTTCTAGGCAGGTCACTTAACCCTATATGCCTCTGTTCCGCCTCTGGAAAATAATCTGGGAAAGAAAATGTCATACTCTGGTATTTCTGCCAAAGAAAACCCAATGGTGTCACAAGGATTTGGACCCAGCAATGAAGAGTTTGCTGGGTTGGGAGTTAGAGGGCCTGGTTCTGAAACCCAGTTCCATGATTCTGTGGTTGGAAAGAGCATCTGAAACAGACTGATAGGTCCAAACAGTATGGGACCCATATTTGTTTAGTCCTCTTGGATAAGGTCCAAAGATAAGGACTAGTGAGGTAGAAAATAGATGGTTGGTTCTATAAGTACTCATGAAGCAGCAAAGGTCTTTGACTTTTGGGGTTTTCGAGGCAATTGGGGTTAAGTGACTTATCCAGGGCTACATACAGCTAGGAAGTGTTAAATGTCTGAGGCTGGATTTGAACTCAGGTCCTCCTGACTTCAAGATCAATGCTCTATCTAGTGTGCCATCTAGCTGCCTCCCGACAGGTCATCTGTATCCAATATACACCCTCAGGCTTTGAAGAACACAAGGAACACAGAGCAGACAATAAATGTTTGCAGATTCTAATCTTATGTTCGCTTAGGTTCAAGTGTTATCCAAAAATTATCCATGAATGTATTTTGGAAATAAAAAGTTTTAATTAAAAAAAATAATGAAATAAAACAGATTTCAATCTCCTCCATTGACTTAAATTTAGTTACTGCCTTTAGCCAATGGTTTTCTTAGAAAGATAGAGGCTGATAATCCAAGTGCATTATTCTATTATCTGACACCATAAAGAATTTTTGGATAACTGTAGCAAAGTCATAGCTAGATTTCTTTTATTTGTCTCTCCACCTTAATAGATATTAAATCATAGGAGCACAGATCTGGAAGGGATGTCAGAGACCCTCTAGTCCAAATTCTATTTCAACTGACCAGGAAACTTGGGTCAAGGGAGGCTGTGATTTATCCAGTGACAACATTTAGTAAGCTTCAGAGGTAAGATATGAACCCACCTTTTTTATTCTCTGACCCCAGAATCAGTGTGTACTTTTTCTACTACCATACCATGCTGGTGAATGTTTACTAAGTGAACAGATGGGTTAGTTAATTAGTACCCTGGCATAAGACTGAAGAAAATCAAGTCATGAGCCTTTATTTTACATAATTAAACAAAGGCTTGTTGCCTTGTTTACAGAATATATATATATATGTATACATATATGTAGACATGTACATATATATATATATATCTTCCTGCCTGCAGAGAATAACACTGCTATTTTGGGCCTGATTTTTAAAACATCTTTTTTAATTTGCTAACAGAGCTACCCTCTAGCTCTAACATTCTCTGATTCAATTTTTGGTGCTTAACCAAGGGCAAGGCTTTTCTAATTTCTCCAGGGAAAAGTCCACACCTAGGATCCCAAAGTCAACATTGAAGGATTGCCCTGCAAGCTAAGAGTGGTACATTATGCTGCTGCAATGGGTAAAAACATGGCAACATTATTTGTCTAAATCTTATCAGGTCCCCCACAAAGAGGAAAAAATGGAAGAATGACTGACAATGTTCAATGGTCTATTTTTATAAATTCAAAGTGCCAACAAACTTGCTGGAAAGAACTGGTTTCCTTAAAGCTTGAATTAGTTCCTTTAACAATAATGAAATACCAGTTCAGATGGTCTTGTGATGAAGAGAGCCACTCGCACCCAGAGAAAGGTCTGTGGGGAGTGAGTGTGGGTCATGACATTGTATTTTCACCTTTTTTATTGTTGTTTGCTTGCATTTTGTTTTCTTTCTCATTTTTTTCCTTTTTGATCTGATTTTTCTTGTACAGCATGATATTTGTAGAAATATGTATAGAAGAATTGCACATGTTTAACATATATTGGATTACTTGCCATCTAAAGGAATGGGTGGGGAGAAAGAAGGGAAAAAATTTGGAACAAAAAGTTTTGCAAGTGAATGTTGAAAATTATCCATGAATACATTTTGAAAATAAAAAGTTTTAATTTAAAAAAATAATGAAATAAAACAGATTTCAATCTCCTCCACTGACAAATTTGGTTACTGCCTTTAGCCAATGGTTTTCTTAGATAGAGGCTGATAATCCGAATGCATTATTCTGTTATCTGATACCATAAAGAATTTTTGGATAACTGTAGCAAAGTCATAATTGATGTTTACAATGGTTCTCCCAATCTTTCTTTTTCTCCAAATTCCTGATTCACTTCAACAGTCCTTTCTCCTCGCTTTCCTTTTTTTTACTTTTACTTTTTTTTTCTTTTACTTTCCTAAAAAGATGAAAGGCTATTTAATATGAGCTCCTTCAACTGCTCTCTTCTTCTGTCATCCAAAGGAGAGGAGTGTAATAGTGTGACAGAAATTAAAAACTTCTGTAGTTGGAGGGAGAATACCAGGGTCAAGGCAGGTTTTACCATCTAATGACCTGTGTGATCTTTAGTAAGTCCCCATAAATCTCGGGGCCTTAATTTTTTTTTTCATCTGAAAAATGAGGGGATTTGAATTAGTTGACTAATAAATCAATCAGCAAGCATTTTTACTAAGCATCTATTATGCTTCAATCACTGTGTTATAGAGATACAAATATAATACTATGATTCTTGTATCTTTCCCCCCATTTTGAGAAGACAAAGTAGCTTTTGTCTTAAGCTGCTGTCATGCAAATTTGTTTGAACAAGGAAATATAAGTACCGTGTTCTCTTTCTCTGTCTCTATCTCCGTGTCTCTCTGTGTCTCTATCTGTCTCTCAATCTTTCCATCTCTCTTTCTCTGTCTCTCTTTCTCTTTCTGTCTCTCTGTGTCTCTGTCTCTGTCTTTGTCTCTCTCTGAGTGTCTCTCTATCTCTTCCTCTGTCTCTCTGTCTCTTTGTCTCTGTCTCTCTCTGTCTCTGTTTGTCTCTGTCTGTCTCTGTCTCTCTGTCTCTCTCTCTCTAGCTGACACCTTGCAGGAGACAAATTTTTAGTCACTATACCTTTTGCTTCTCCATGGTGTTTCCTAAATGTAATTCACTGAGAACTATTCTGGACCTCCTAAATATATTTCACTTCTTGCTTAGCCCTCCAGATTACTACATCTGGTGGTCTCTTGGTGCTATCCCAGCACATCATGGTAAGCCTAAATTGCCAAGTAAAAATTGTTATCACTCCAGTTTGGGTTATACCCCCTCACCAACAAGTTTCTCTCCCTCTGGGCCTTTTAGTTACTGCCAGTTTTTAGCAGCCTCACTCTCTTACTTGCTATGGATTTGTGAAAGGAAACTCAAAATTCGTGTGAGTCATGCCTCAAAATACAAACAGCTCCCTGACCTCCTCCATTGACTCAGGCAACAGTCGAGCCCCCTACTGGCTCTCCAACAGAGGTTCAGAAGTTTTAGAGGAAAAATTGTGCTCCAATAACTCCCAGGTGAGAGCACAGGAGAAGTGGCTGTGTTCTGAAAAATTTGTCTCCTACAAGGTATCAGCTCAGGAGCGCGCGCGCGTGTGTGTGTGTGTGTGTGTGTGTGTGTGTGTGTGTGTGAGAGAGAGAGAGAGAGACAGAGACAGAGAGACAGAGAGAGAGAGACAGAGACAGAGACAGAGAGACAGAGAGACAGAGACAGAGACAGAGAGACACACATAGAGACAGACAGACAGACAGGCAGACAGACAGGTAGACAGACAGGTAGACAGACAGACACAAATAGAGGCAGAGACAGAAACAGAGACACAGAAAGACAGAGAAAGACAGAGATAAAGAGAGACAGAGACAGACACATACACAGAGAGATGAAGAGAGACAGAGACAGACACACACAGAGAGACAGAGAGACAGAAACAGAGATGAAGAGAGACAGAGATAGACACACACAGAGACAGACAGAGACAGACAGACAGAGAGATGAAGAGAGACAAAGACAGACACACACACAGAGACAGACAGACAGAGACAGAGATGAAGAGAGACAAGGACAGACACACACAGAGAGACAGACAGACAGAGACAGAGATGAAGAGAGACAGAGACAGACACACAGAGAGACAGAGACAGAGATGAAGAGAGACAGAGACACACACATAGAGACAGAGACAGAGATGAAGAGAGACAAAGACAGACACACACACAGAGACAGAGACAGAGAGAAAGAGAGACAGACAGGGAGGGAGGGATGGAGGGGGGAAGAAGGGAGAAGAAAGAAGGAGGGAAGGAAGAGGAAGGGAAATGGGGAAGAAGGGAAGGAAGGAGAGAGAGAGAGAGGGAGAGAAAAAAAAGGGAGAGGGAAAGGGAGAGAAAAGAAGGGAGAGGGAAAGGGAGAAGATACTACTTACATTTTCTTGTTCAAGTTTTGGAACCCTTACAGAAAGGAAAACAGCAGTCTGCCTGTAAATACAAGAGTCTTTTGGAAAATTTACACACTGAGAGGAAGACCTCTCATTGATCCTTTCTCTACCTGTCCCCTATTGGACAATGTTGATGGGTTCCTTTAGAAACTCAAAGAGACTTGGACACAAGTTCTAACCACTGGATTCATGGCACAAGGCAAGAGTAATGACCCATGATAGATTATGTCAGTTCCTACAGGATTTGTCTCAGACTAGACTTGCTCTTGTTGATCAACTTTTAAGATTAATCAGTTTTTAAATTTTTTGATAGATTAGCCCCAGTGGAGGTAGCCACTAACGCACTCATGTTTATTAACAGTGCACCTGCATAGATTTTCAGCTTCACTTAAATCTTACATTCTCTCCAGCATTTTCATTTCCCATGCTTTTACAATATAATGCCTGGAACCCTTAACATCAAAGCAGTAAACACAAGTCAAAGAAGAGGACTATTCACAGACCAATCTATCTAACTCAACCAACAAAACCTCAAGAAACCATTCCTTATCAGTCTTCACAAAGTCTGATTTCCAAGGCCCTCCAGTAGGCCCACATGATCCTAAGGTTGGTTTTGGACAAAAGGATGAATTTTCTGCCCATTGTCTGCTATAAATCAAAGTTTAGCAGCCTCTGGAATCTCTTAAAAAGCTTATGAATCTGAGCCCTCTTTTGCTACGGCAAAATCCCCTTAATCCAAGCCTGCACTGGTCCTAAAATCATGAAAAATGCCCATATCTTTTTGGACTTGTGATTTAGGAGATGAAGTCTTTGAAAGACCAAGAAGAAATGCACTAGAAATTATTTGGTCAGAATATTATCCACTTCCTCTCACTCTTCTCTCCTTGGGGTCCATTTGTCAGTCTGGATAATCTGAACATTGTGTAGGATTTAATAAAAAAGTCATTTTCTATTCACCATGCTACTAGAAACATTGCCGAGAGCAGATATACTCTATATCCAGCAATGATCTTTTCCCCAGCACCAGGAATTCAGGGATATATTTCAAGCAATAAAAGCAGGGCTGTTGCTTCATTGATATTTTGAATGAATGAATGAAAAAGCAGTTATTGATCACTATGTTTCAAGATATTAAGGATGCACATGCAAAAGGAAAGAAAGTGCCTGATATGGTGTTTATATTCTAATAGAAGAGGGTAACATGTACAAAAGAGTAATGGCCAGAGAACCATATCTTGATTTGAAAGCCAAACTAAGAGATGATAAGTGGAACTATAAGGCAACAGATTGACATACCCTTTCCAGAATCAGTGACTAAGTTGATATGAGTATAGTTACAAAACTGGAAGGAGAGTAGAGGGAGAAATGAATAGACATGGAATGTAAGTTTGTTGGCATGGAGTGGATGAGATGGCTCAGGAGGGAAATAACTGTGGATAGAGCCAATTCTAGCAGTAGGTGATTCGTTTCTTTTATTAGTTTGTTTTTGACAGGACTTGTGATTTTGTCAGAACAAGGAGTTCCAGGTGATAAGCTCCTACCCTTGCAGACTAGCAACTTTTCTGGGAATTCAGGTCTTATAGAACTGCCAGGTACACAGAGATATTAAGAGAATTATATAGGGTCATTCTTTTGATGGAATAAAACTTAAATGCATATTTTTCTGACTTGTAGGCCAGCTCTAGTCACCCTATCATACTACCTTTCACTATAACTGTTGTTTTCCTATTAACCTATTCCAGTAAGCCAGATCTAAGTGTCAACCAAACTTGATACTTCAGTACTTCAGTAGTTTTTTGAAAAGAATGTAGAAAAATAGTTTATAAGATCTATTTTTCCCATCAATGCCAAGATTATCTGTAAAGAAAAGGCATGGACATTTTGTTTTCCTTCTTAAGTTGTTTTTTTTTTCTTCTCTTTCTAGATCTGATGTTTCTTGTGCAGTAAGATAACTGTATAGATATGTATACATATATTGGATTTGTCATATAATTTATCATATTTAGCATGTATTAGATTACCTGTCATCTGGGGGGGGGGGGGAAGGAGGGGAAAAGCTTGGGAAAAAAAGTTTTTTGCAAATGCCAATGTAGAAAAATCACTCATATGTTTTGTAAATAAAAAGTTTTTAATGAAAAAAAAAAAAAAGGTATGGAAAGGGAGCAGTTAGATGGTGCAGTAAATAGAGCACTGACCTAAAGTCAGGAGAGCCTGAGTCCAAATCTGACCTCAGACATTTAATACTTCCTAGTTGTCTAATCTTGGACAAATGACTTAATCCCAACTACCTCACAAAAAAAAAAAAAAAAAAAAAAACAGAAAAAGGATGGAAAAATCGTATCTTCACTACAGTTATTCTCTCATGTAGGACTAATGCATTCTGCCCTCAATACTTGATCTAATGAACCTTTTAACTATAGTAATTAAAGTCACCAAATTGTATCAGCAGGAAGCATATAAACTGATCTAAATATGGGAGATGATAATTAAGACAGTTAATAACAAAACAATAACAAGAAGAAACCCAGAAATTATCCCATCCAATTGTAATAGATGTGTGGAGGTGGTCATCTACTTTATAGCACTTCCCACCCTCATGTGGCTGTATAGACACCTACAAGCACATAATCAATTTATTAGTAATTTCTCTGATTATTTGCTTCCATAATGTTTCTGTTTATCTAGACATAACTTAATAGTTGAATGTGACATTTATCACTTCTAGCTTTAGTTGATGGAGTTCTGAAATTCATCCTTGCCCCTTTTCTTTTTTCTTATCTAAGTTCAGATTCTGAATCTTTTCTACAAACCATTCTACTTTATCTTATGATTAGCACTCAAATGTTACTCTCTTGTCTATAGCCATAAATTAAATTTCTATCCTAATCCTGCAACAGTCCTGGTGTCTATACCTCTCCAGTTTTCTAAAGCTTGTCACTTGCAAAACTGATCAACTGCTACTTCAATAATTCTCAATCAGACTCAACCTCAAGCATTTAGAACTCCAAGCATCCTTAACTGAGCAACAAATTCTAAAAGAACAGTACATTACCTAATAAACAGTCAATGTCTTTATCAAACAACTGGAGACATGGTAGACAAGAGTAAACAAGTTAGAAAATAAACTCATTTGCAAAACATTATAATAGAGAATGGTAAAATTATGAGCAGCATCACCTAGTAAAACAGCAAAATACATTGGAAGTAGAAAAAAAAAAGACACACAAGGCTTAGTTTGAAACACAACTGAGCCATATTATCAAGGAGCTTTCTTAAATGAATCTGGGAAGACAGCAAATAGAAAATGAAATAATTTACTGAAGTTTCTAGGATGATCTTTTTTTCCTAATTGAATATAGTAAGATGATGGAGTTCCATGTCCTAGTGTTCAGTCCTCTAAATGGTATATGAGGAAGTTAAAAAGACATGAAAAGAAAATAACATGAGTAACAGTGGCTGAGACAAACAAAATATCCACTGAGAAAATCAAAGCTAAAGATAACAAAATATTTACTAGAAAATGCTTCCAATGAAAGCACTGAGAACTCATTTTATAAGATCTATCAAATGGAAATGATAGGAAAGGTTCTGAAGAAACAGAAACAATATTATTTTTAAATAAGGTAATGAAGAGAATAACAATAATTATTGACTTCTATATAAAATCTTTATGATAATGATTTATACATGTAGCAAGAATATCCTTGATGAAAATATAAGGGAATGGACAAGTTTTTGTCCATGACTTTCTAAAGAAGTCATTTCTACCATCACATAATTGACTAAAAGATATAAATAATCACAAATCCTATTATTTCTATTGATTAACAACAACAACAAAATATGAGGCAGGAAAGCAAAAAAGACTTAAAAATCTCTCATAGACAAGTTAAGATTATGCAAGCTATCTTGACAAATAAATCACAAATATAACTTTATTCAACTATTCTTGATTATTAATTTCAAGTGGTGAAGAATATCCTACACAAAGACAAATTCCCCAAAGAAAAACATCCTCCAGAGGATGCTATTTTGGGGGTGATATTACTCTGTACATTAGCCCCAGAACATAGTTGGCCTCTACAGTAAGATCCAGGGGGAAAAAATGAATAAGTAGAAAATCCCATTATCCAAACCATCATATACCATTGGATGACCAGTTTACCTGTATCTCAGTACATATATCTTTTACAATATAAAACTGGGCCAAAATTGAAGAGAGGAAGAGTGGGTTAGTTCCTAAAGTTGCCTGAAAACACAGAGAAACACATATTTCAGATATTTGACAAAAACAGAGAGCTGGAACTTGAACCCAAGTCTCCTGACTTTTGAGGGGAAGATGGCCTTTCAGATCTGCTAGTCAGCATGATCTTCCATCAATTTATAGACTCCATTCTAAACTTCAGGATAATTTTTCATCTTGATGATATCATCTCCTCCTGGGACCCCACCTAGCACATCACTGATCTATTGGAACTTACCAGCCATTTTAAGAAGGAGATAAAATCTTTAGGGTACACAAGGGGCCAGGGAAGGGGTCAGGGCTGATTGATGAATTCTCATAAAAGTAAAGCTGAATTACAATAGGCAATCCTCGCATTGTCATAAGACCTGAAGGTGTTCCTTAGTTCTATGGGCTCAGATCTTCCTCGCTGACGGCACCTCTTAAAGATGTATTGAAACTTGCCAAACATTCCACTAGTCACCAGAGGCAAGTTCAAGCATGCTGTAGGTTGGCCTCCATCTTGCTCCATCCAGACTCTCATAAACAATTTTTGCTAGCATCCAACGCATCCCACATTGCAATAGGTATGTCCAGACACTGGCATCCTTCCCCATACCATGACCCCAGGCTGCCAGCTGCTATACAGAACTGTCAGTGGCCCTGAAAGTTAATAAAGATGTCAAAGAGGGAGGTCCAGTGAAGTGAGATTCAAAGGAAGGTGCAAGATTAAACCTAGAAACTTGCACATGTGCACCAGTGGTCAATGCACTCATCTGGAATTGTACTAATTTGCCTCCACACTCTTTCGCTCCTGAGATCTCAGTAATGAACTACAATGTCTGAATGCTAAATCTCATTCTGGCCATCTTCTCTCAATGCAGCCCCTGCTTCTTCCTCTGAAGCATTTGACTCCACTAACTTTGGCTTCTGCTTCCAGCTTTTATTACCACCTCGTCCTTTCCATGCAAGACCTGAATCACTGACCTTTAGTTATTCATACTGTGATTTTGCTCCTCGTCTTGTTCCAATGCTGGTGCCAAAACAAATTGGCTGAAAAGTTACCCTTACTCAATCATTCAGTAAACTCAAGGGATTCCCTATCACTTCCAGGATCAAATATAAAATCCTCTCTTTAGAAGTCAAAGCCCTCACAACTTGGCCCCCTGTTACATTCCCAGTCATCTTATACCTCATTCCTTGACCCACTCTGCCATGTTCTTTGCTCTTTGATTTCCTTACTTCTCTATGACTAATACACTTCATCTCCCAATTTCAAGCATTTTCATTAGCTGACATTTATGACATTTCTCTGCCTCCTGGCTTCTCTATTTCTGCAAGTCTCAGCTAAACCATCTTCCCAGATTTTTATGAACTTTATATTTAAATCTTATTCAATATTATTAGATTTAGTTCATTTTACCTCATTAAGATATTTTCAGATCCTGACTTTGTCATCCAATCTATTAGCTATACCTCCCAGCTTAATGTCATCTGCAAATTAGATGTACAGACCCTCTGTGCCTCTATCACATCACTCATAAAAATATTGAACAGTATAGGATCCAGGACAGATTCATAGTGCATTCCACTAGTTATGTCCCTCTCCTGATACTGACAGATTAATTCCTACTCTTTGGTTCTGGTCATTCAACTAACTGAGAATATATCTGTAGATATTATCATCTGTGACATACCTTTACCTCTTGTTTCCAATGAAAGAATGAAAAGAGATAAAATTGTTGGCTCAGATCTAAGTATGCAATTTGTTTATAATTCACCTAATCCGCCAGGCTTGTTCAATACTTCAATACATCTGAGATTTCATGGCTGTGGACATCCTCTATAGAAAAATATATCACAACCAGTCTAGTTTCCCTGTTAAAAAGGAAATGAGATTTGCTTGACATGATTGGTTCTTTTAGAAGATAAAATATTTTACTTTTAACCATAAAATTTTAAATATTAAATAAACACCCAATTTAACTATAAATGATCAAATTAACTACAAAGGACATATGAAGAAACATACTATCTGCTTCCAGAGAAAGAACTGATGAATAAAAGTATATATATAGAAAAATTTTACAGATATAGTTAGGTAGTCACACATATTGGGATCTAATCACTATCTCTAAAGCACAGGAGAGGTAGAGGAGAAAAAAGAAAAAAAGAAATTTATACAATAACATATTTTAAAAGGATAGCAGAGTTGTACAAAATAGATTTGCAGTTTCATGTGCAATCTTTTTAATTATACTATATTGTAGAAATATCTTTTTTATCCTATAAATTAAAAATAAAATAAATAGAAATTTCAAAAAGAAGAAACTATGCTGGCTTTTAGTGATTGCTTTTTTTTTTGTAAACATTTACAAAGCATCCCTTTAATAATGTGTTACAGAAAAGGAGTCAGACTCATCAGCATTTTGCAGACTCTACCCTTTTTTCTTTTGATGAAATAAGAAAATTCACCCTTTCCCAGTCTGTAGCACCTCTCCAGTTCTCTATTATTCTTAACATACATGCAAACACATGCACACAAATACAGAGGCATGTATACACATGCACACACACAAGTAGATATATACTGATGCCAGCTTAGCAAATGCTACATTTTTTTTTCAGCATCCTTAAATGTAGTTTGTCTGGGCCTGGTGAAATGAATTTAGATCATAGGAGTACACTCTTCATTTTCTTGGTTTTCAATCACCTGTTAGCCAATTCTGTTCTAACCATCCCAGTGCAAGATTTTTATTCTTGGCAGAGAAAATATAGGTGAAGTCAGAGCTAGAGAGTTCAATATGATTGTTTTTCATCCTACCATCTATTCCAAGCAGCAATTCTATGATTTACTTCATCTTCTTAACCCATAATAAGTAATAACAAAACAAAATATCCCTTTTTATTGCCCTGAGCAGTCAGCAGCAGCCTCAGCTCCTGCTGTGCTTTAGATCTCAGATTAGGACACCTTGGAGAGACAGAGATTCATACATAAAAAGGCCTGTGGAGTTTGGGTGGACTAAATCAATAGAGTGACTTGGAAGCCAAAATTCCTAGTGTGGATTTAAGCTATTTTAGTAAAAGTCTAGTGTTAATAAAAGAGAAATGATAATCCTGCTGATATTACACCCTGGTCAGACCATTTCTGATTGGTTCTTACTGTAACACTTTAAAAGACAATGACAACTTAGAGAACAGCAATAGGCAGATAGATTGAACAAACTAGGAATGTTTAGCCTAAAGAAAAAAACGTTATGGAAAAAATGACTTTAATGTACAAATATCTGAAAATTTGTCATGGGAAGTGGTTTGGACTTAGTGTCGGGAAAAGCTTTCTAACAATTACAGGCAGCTAGGTGATATAGTCACTGGGCTTGGAGTCAGGAAAAGCTGAGCTCAAATCTGACCTTGGATGCTTACTAGCTGTGTGACCTTTATTTTGGTCAGTTTCCTAAACTTTAAAAACTTTAAAATAAGGATAATAATAGCCCCTGCCTCCTAGAGGTGTTGGGACGATCAATAAGATAAAAAGTGCATAGCACAGTGTCCCGGCACATAGTAAACACAAAATAATGCTTCTTCCCTTCTATCAGCCACAGTTGTCCAAACGTGGAATGAGCTTCATTATGAGCTAATAATTTTCTCTTCCTGAAGGCCTTCAAGTGGAACCTGAAATGTTGAGAATTGGGCATGTTACGAACATAAAAAGAGGGTAACAAACCTTCATAAAAACTTAGAGTTTCCAGAACAGAAATGTATCATATGCTCAGGAACATCATACAGTTGTAAAGAAGATTGTGTCCTGTTTATTTTGACATTTTTTAATAGATACATTGCATTAGGGTATGAATATTCTAAACCATGCTCTTGTTTAAAGTTTTGAAATTTTTATTGTTAAATGTAACACTTTAATGGTTGTAATAATTATTTGTATAGATATGAATATAGTATTTTATTTAAAAAATAAACTTTGCATTTTTGCATTGTAAAAAAAAAAACTTGGAGCTTAAGTGAAATGAGCAGAACTAGATCATTGTACACAACAACATCAATATTATAGGATGATCAATTCTGATGGACATGGCTCTCTTCAACAATGAGATGATTCAAACCCGTTCCAATTGTTCAGTGATGAAGATAGTCATATACACCCAGTGACAGGACTGTGGGAACTGAGTGTGGACCCCAACATAACATTCTCACTATTTTTGTTGTTCATTTGCATTTTGTTTTCTTACTCATTTACTTTCTTTTTTTATCTAATTTCTCTTGTGCAGCAAGGCAATTGTATAAATATGTTTACATATATTGGATTTAACATATATTTTAACATGTTTAACATATATTGGATTGCTTGCCATCTAAGGGAGCGGGTGGGGGAAAGGAGAAAATCTGAAACACAAGGCTATGCTAGGATCAATGTTGTCAAATTATCTGTGCATATGTTTTGAAACAAAAAGCTTTATTAAAAAGGGGGGGAGGATTTAGCCATCCATAAGCACAATGAAAAAAAAAAACTTAGAGCTTGAAGAGACTTTGGAGATCAATTTTCTCCTTCTATGGAAGGAAACAGATCCACAAAGGTTAAGTGACTTATTTAATATGACATGGCTAGTTATTCTGACAGTCAGGACTCAAACCCACATCTTCAGATCTCAAGTCCACTGTTCCTTCTCTGGCACTTTTTCTTTTTTTTTTTTTTTTGCTGAGGCAATTGGGGTTAAGTGACTTGCCCAGGGTCACACAGCTAGGAAGTGTCTGAGACCAAAATTGAACTCAGGTCCTCCTGATTTCAGGGCTGGTGCTCTAACCACTGCACAACCTAGCTGCCCTATTAAAGTACTTCATTAAAAAAAAAAGTGTTAAATCAAGTTAAGGTAGTACTACATGTTCCTAAAGTTGGGGATTTTTTTTTTCATGAAATGTTAAATTAGTTTCAGGTTAAATGTTCATTTTAACTGAATTTTAATGTATCTTGATTTTTTAAAACTGGGGGTCCACTTTTAAGCATCACTACTTTTGGGTGAAAAGTATAGACTCGGTGGCTACTCCCTTCAGAAGGATGATTTCTAGCTTAGATCAGTATAAACTATATCAACTAGGTCAAGTTCTAGACTCCAAAGGGTCAAGATAAGTATAAAAGAGCAAGTTATTGTAACCAAGATAATTATATTAAAGTATAATGTACAAACTAGAACAGATGCAGAAGGACAAGAATAGAGGAATTAGGAGGGAAGTCAGTAACAGGAAACAAGGGCTCAGTCAGGAATGTACAAATGATGAATGGTCACAGGAGCAAAGAAAATTGCCACATGATGACTGTATTGAGTATCTTTCTATTATCTTCCCCTTCCAAATGTGTTGAAATAGAACTAAAAAGGGCATTTGAGATCATTTAAAGCAAAACTTGTTTGTTTTTTTTTTTTTTTTGTTTTCTTTTGAGATGTCTCATAGACCACTTTAGCGGTCTGGCAAATCCTAGAGACTTTTCAAAATAATGTTTAAATATATAAAACAAAATACTTAAAATTTAAAGGAAACCAATTATATCAAAATATAGTTTTCTATCTAAAAAAAAAATCAAAGACCATAGTTTAAAAAAGAAGTTGATCTAGAGAGATCCTTTGATTATACAGATTTGAAAATGTAGACCCAGAGAAAGACCAATGGCTGGACACTTCTGTGTTCATAGAGTAATCTTTTATTAACTAGAATACTATGTTCCCCAAATATGTTAGATGACAGAATTTATTCAATTGTGACTGATGAAAATGGAGAAAGTGTTGATCCTTAAACATACCACATTATGATTTAGGAAAGATGAGAAAAGATTATTCCCTGCACTTCTTAGTAGAGAGAGATGAAATGTGTTTTCCCCCCCAACTTATGAATTTCTAATTAAGTTTCAACAAAAACAGCAATACTGAATGAGGTTAGCCCACTCATCCATCTGCTGAAAAGTAATCAGCAGGAAAAAAATGTCAAATATATCCCTTGGGCAGGCCCACACAAAAAACTAAAATATGTCTACCCCTTTATCTAGTGCCATAGCTTATCACAAAATGAGATTTTTTAAAATTAGCTGCATTTTAAAAGATTTAAAGTCACTGACTCTTTGGCACAAGCAGAAGGTACCAGTATAATTAGAATGTTATGGAAACGCCCAATTCTCTGTATAAACAGAAAAAAGATAAACAGACAAATAAATCAACAATTTTTAAACACCAAAATAAACAATAACAAAAGTTAATTTTATATATATTTTAAAAGTAGTAAACTCATACATAGATTCTGATCACATCACTAACCTGTTCAATAAACTCTACTGGCTCCAAGAGTAACATTATTTCAATCTTTATCTCATTTTAAAAATATCTCTTTTTACATAATATGCATGTTTATTAATACAGTAGAAAAACATTAATGCATAAAGAAGTGATTAAATAAGTTTATATATTTTTATACACACACACATATATATATGAGTGGAGGTACATGTTTGAACATTTTTACTGATAGGGATGCTAGATACAGAAAGTTTGGAGGCCATTGGCCTATGGCCAACCAAACATACTCCTTCAAATACTTGAAAACATTCATATTGCTCTACTTCATCAATTTCTTCAATTGATGGCATGATTTCCAATTCTTTTTAACATCCTGAATACCCTCTTCAAAATAACTGTCAATGTCTTTCCTAAAATGTTATATCTAAACACAATATTACAAATATGGTTTGCCCTGACAAAAAAACAAAACACTCCATCATTCTGGACACTCATTCTACAAACATTTGTTAAGGTGCTATAAGTAAATAGAATACCTTGCTAGGCCTTTGGGAAGAGACACATTTTATTTAACATGTTATTCATTCCCCTATGGAGTTTACACTCTAGATATGGAGATAAAATAATAACATAGTTAGCTATATTATGTAATATTACATAAGTGTATTAAAGAATGACAAAGATATAATTTGAGGTACAAGGAAAATGGTCATTAATGATTTGAAGTAGAGAATATCAGGGAAGAATCATAGAATTTAAAACAAAAATAATTTTACCATTTATCAAGTATACCCTCATTTTATAGATAATTACAAGAGGGTCTCAAAAGTTAATTACAACCAAGTTAAGAAGAAGAGTCAAAGTCAAAAAACGAAATTCAAATCTGATGCTCTTTTCCCTATATTGCTTCATTGAAGAGCTAATACTTGAAATGGGCATTAGATTTGAATTTAGAAGGCAAATCAAACAAGGGAAAGGACATTTCAGACAGAGAGAACAACTGAGCAATGGGACTGTTGTGTGAGAGGTAGAAAACAGGAGAGACAAGTAGAAAAAAATATGATTTGGTTAAAAGGTAGAGGTCATGGAGAACACTCGTTTGCTATTTATTAAGCAAGAAAGGTAGTACCAAGTAGCATCAGATTTTGGAGTCCTTAAATTACAAGCAGAATAATTTAAATTTTACTCTGTGAGCAATGGGGTGCTACTGGCAATGGCTAAGTAGAGGAATGCCATGTCCAATTCTCTGCATAAGAAAAGATTTTTTTTGGCAGTACATGAAAGATAGGTAAGAGAAAGAAGAGGATGTATTCAAGAAACCCTTTGGAAGCTAAGGCAAACATCCAAATGGTGGGGTAATGGCCCCTTCCATTTGAATATAAGTGTTCTGAGTATAAGGATTATTTCATTCTTTATACTTGTATCCCCAAATCCTATTATGTTGTCTGACACATAATAGGTACATTATAAATACTTGTTAATTGTTGATTACTGAATAATGTGGAGGAATTTCTACAGAAGTAAAAGATCTTTGCCTAACTTATTAGAGCCAACCTTGCCAAGTAGCAGATGTTCTGGCTCACACAGAGATATGGAAGAGAAGTAAGTTCCCAAAGGGTTATTTTATGTTGAGGAAGAATAAGGAGTTAGCATATAGTAATATTCTTACTATTAAAATAAATATTTAATGCTTGGCCACAGATATATAGTATAAATTTATCTACTTGGATGTAGACTTTTCTGTACTTATGTAGCAATATATCAACATCCAATCCTACCTCCAGAAGTGGCTAGACCTGTGGCACACCATCCAACATTCTATCAACCCACCTACCCAATTACAAGATGAGTTGTAATTATTATATAGAGAGAGCTGGATGTAAGACAGCTTCTCTATGAATTTCCATCCAGGTAGAAAACTACCCATAGACTCAATAGTTTTCCACCATAGGTCACTTTCATCATCCCCAGCCTTGAATTTATCATATTTCATCTTCCACCTCTAGCTAATATTTCTGATCCTCAAAACTGAATTACCAAGCACCTGGGGATTATGGGTCTCAGCTATGGCAGACCTCTGCACCTTATGAATCTCAAAAGTTCTGAAAATTGGTTAGATATTGTGGTGGAACACTATCAGTTCTTCCTCTTCTAGGGTTTCTTTACACATTATCTATCACCCCTAGCTAGATACTAGAGCAGATCACTCCCTCAGCATTAGAACCACTGAGATATAATTTCTGTGGTTGAGGCAAAGAAGATACCCCTCAAACCATTCATTAAGCAATCAAATGTAAAGAGTGATAGATTTGTAAAGATAGATTTCTAGTCAGAGAACCTGAATTTGAACCTGACCTTTCACATTTGGTAATTCTATGATCATAGGTAATTCACTTAACCTCTTTGGGCCACAATATCATCATCTGCAAAAAGAAAGGGGTTGGATTTGTTGATCAATAGGGTTTCTTTCAATTCTAAAATGCTAGTCCTGTGTATCTGTGATTAAGAACACTGATGCTAGATAGTTAGATTTCACTGACCAACAGAGATATTAAAATGGATTTTTATTTATCATTTATTAATATTAATATTGAACTTAGTTTTATATGGCTAGAACATTGTCTAACTCAAAAGGGTTATTGTAGAGGTCAGGCTGACCTCAGAAATGCTCCTAGTAATACTTGTTGTGGGTCCACCAAAAGCTTATGCTTTGAGTTCCCCAAAATAGGCTGACTCATTTGGTGATATACATCTCAAATTGTTCTTTTCTTGGAGATTACTGGCTGCGTACAAGAGACAAATGCCTTTACATCTTTGTCTAAACTTTATATAATGTAACTTCACAAAGTTTTTAAAATGGAGCTTCCCCTTCTTTCTAGATCTCTCTACCAACTAATTTAATAAATTTCTTTCTAAAACTATTTCAGATTTGGGGTTTGTTCTCCTGACTAGCAATAAACAGGAAAGAGTTCTTAGAAAAGAAATAGGAGAAGGGTCACTTACCCATTTCTTCTCACCTGCCAGTGCCCCTAAAGTATTTGTTTAAAAACAAAATAGAGTCTTAAGATTCTGTCATGATTACAAAGTCCAAAGCACCATCACCAGAGTCACAAAATCATAGAATCTGAGAGTTATAGGGGATTTCACGAGAAATCTGGTCCAAACTCTGAGATACCACTACACATCTCTCAGATTGACTAAGATGACAGGAAAAATTAATGATGAATGTTGAAGGGGATGTGGGAAAGCTGGGACACTAATACATTGTTGGTGGAGCTGTGAACGGATCCAACCATTCTGGAGAGCAATTTGGAGCTATGCTCAAAAAGTTATCAAACCGTGCATACCCTTTGACCCAGCAGTGTTTCTACTGGGCTTATATCCCAAAGAAATCATAAAGGAAGAAAAGGGCCCCACATGTGCAAGAATGTTTGTGGCAGCCCTTTTTGTAGTGGCTAGAAACTGGAAACTGAATGGTTGCCCATCAATTGGAGAGTGGCTGAATAAATTATGGTATATGAATGTTATGGAATATTATTGTTTGGTAAGAAACGACCAGCAGGATGATTTCAGAGAGGCCTGGAGAGACTTGCATGGACTGATGCTGAGTGAAACGAGCAGAACCAGGAGATCATTGTACACGGCAACAACAGTACTATATGACGATCAATTCTGATGGTTATGGTTCTCTTCACCAATGAAATGTTTCAAACCAGTTCCAATTGTTCAGTGATGAAGAAAGCCATCTACACCAAGGGAGAGATCTGTGAGGTCTGAGTGTGCACCACAACATAGCATTTTCACACTCTCTATTGACTTTTGCTTGCATTTTGTTTTCCTTCTCAGGTTTTTTTTTCCTTCTTGATCTGATTTTTCTTCTGCAGCAAGATAACTGTATAAATATATATACATGTATTGGATTTAACATATATTTTAACATATTTAACATATATTGGACTACCTGCCATCTAGGAGAGGGAGTAGGGGGAAGGAGGGGATAATTTAGAACAGAAAATTTTGCAAGGGTCAGTGTTAAAAAATTACCCATGCATATGTATTGTAAATAAAAAGGTTTTAATAAAATAAAAAAAATTTTAAAAAAGAAATCTAGTCCAATTCATATCCAAAATGAAGTCCCATTTTCACATACCCAACAAGTGATCATCTATTTGAAGCCTCAATATGAAGTATCTAAGTCCAGAGAACCCATCTCTTTCATTCCATTTAGATAGCTTGACTTATTAGAAAGTTTGTTCCTGTTTTCCCTAAAATCAAAACTAAATTCATTACTTTTCAACTTCCATCCATTAATCTTAGTGCTTCCTCCTATGGCCAAATAAATATTGCAACCAACCTCTTTCCTTTCCAAGTACCCCTACTTTTGATATTTTTTTTAATACTTTGATATTACTTTGTCAGTAGCAGGAATATTCATCAAATTGGATCTGTAAGGATCAAAGAAGTTACCCTGCTATGATAGGGCAATAAATGGAGAATTGATTTCCAGATTCAACAGAGCCTATATGAATATTCACTTGTGCAATTTTAAGCTGTACAACACCCTTATTGCTTTTCAGAGATTTATAAATTCAATGTTTCAAAACCTGTTGGACAAGTGGGAAATGGGGTGTGGTTTATCTCAAGAATCTGCTCAAAAGATCCTGCCAAGAACACCAAATTCATCCAAGCCTTTCTCAACCATGTCTGCCAAGATAGTCTATTCAGTGATTGGTGAGGAGTTTGAATGAATCTATTCTCTTGGAGATAAAGATTATAATGGGAGACTAGTCACATCCATGAAAACTCTGTAAAGGTTCCTCAACTTCACAAGATATTATTTCCTTCCCAGGTTCTTCACCTTGATGATATTCCTCACTAATATACCAAAGTATCCCTAAGTTTTCCAGTTAACTTCAAGAGGCAGAAAGATCATTTGACCTGAAGAACCTCAGGCCTAATTGTGGTATTTCTAGATCCAAAAAAGTAGTTCATTGTTGAAATCAATGGATCCAACATCATCAGTGGGAATCATTTTTTCCAAGCCACTTTACACATCCTAGTCTTTTTTTTTTACTCCTCCTGAAAGTTAACTTCTGCAGAAATAACTGTATAATCAAAAAGAAAATGCTGCTTGTAATCAAAGTTGCATTCAGAGCATGGAAATCAGAGCATGGAAATCACTAACTGAAGAAGGTATGTTACTTCATCATTGTCCATAATGATGTCAGGAACGTAAATGTTTTCAGGTTGCCTAGTGGCTCAATCACTCCCAGAAGAGCAATCTACAGGCTTATGCACTACAACCCCCAAATTTGGACACCCCAACAAGCCTAAGAGTATAAACGTAAAGACCATTAAAACTCAGCCCTACTAACACCTATACTATGGCCCAGTTAACTGCCCTCAAACAGAAAACAACCTCCACATCCATGGGAGGGTTAGTTTTAGTTGAGATACTATATCTTCCTCCTGGGAGGGCTAAACGGAAACTGTTCTCTCTGCCACAACGGGGCAATGTTGGTGGCCAAAGGGTTTATGACCTCATGGGCAAAATTAAGTGCAACTGTGGATGCAACTGTGCCCCCTTATTTGTGAAGTATTTGCTGATACCTATGTCAGCGTCAGCCAGCAGGTTTCCTTCAAGTCTTGGCAATTCTTCCCTATCCCACCGAGGTGAAAACATTAGATCTCTTCAGAGACCTGTCTCTATCCCAGGAGTAGGAGACTTTCTTGGTGGTGGAAGCCATTAAGACAATGGTGGAGCATTTCTTCTCTAGTTCTGGACTAAGGTTGCCCGCCTATTCCTGAAGAGAATTTTCTGGCTCCATGGATCATTCTCTCTCTCTCTCTCTCTCTCTCTCTCTCTCTCTCTCTCTCTCTCTCAATAATTAATGTTGAGAATCCCAAGGGAAGACCAACAGCCAGACAGCTGTTTTAGTAAGATGCAGCATTTGTACAGCTGTCTGTAGTCATTAATTATCTCTCAATTCCAACTAAAGAGCTTCAATATGCTCCTTTGTGGCTGGTGACTGACTAGTCTCTATGAATGTTTGTGACAAAGTGTATAGTGGTTATTAAGAAAGGAAGTGAAATGTGTTTGTGTGTGTGTGGCAGAGAGACAGACAGACAGCAGAGACAGAGAGAGACAGATAGAGAAAGAGAGACAGAGACAGAGAAAGAGGGAGACAGAGAGACAAAGAAACCGAGAGAGGGCGAGGTGGGGAGGAGGAGGGAAAGAGACAGAGAGAAATAGAGAGACAGAGACATAGAGAGAGGGAGAGAGAAAGAGACAGACACAGACAGACAGACAGACAGAGACAGAGGGAAACAGAAACAGAGAAAGAGAGGGTGAGGTGGGGAGGGGGAGGGAAAGAGACAGAGAGAAATAGACAGAGACAGAGAGAGGGAGAGAAACAGAAACATAGAGAGAGGGAGACAGAGACAGAGGGAAACAGAAACAGAGAAAGAGAGGGTGAGGTGGGGAGGGGGAGGAAAAGAGACAGAGAGAAACAGAGAGACAGACAGAGAGAGAGAGAGAGAGAGAGAGAGAGAGAGAGAGAGAGAGAGAGAGAGGAAGAGAGGGAGAAGGAGAAGGAGAAAGAGGGAGGGAAGGAAAGAGAAAGGGAGGGAGAAAATAAATAAAGTGAGGGGAGTGTACAGGATTCCCCTAGTCCTTCCCAGACACTTGGAGAATGGGAGATAAGACCTTTCTCTATTACTCAGGGACTAATCCAGTGGTCTTTGGAAAGGGACTATATCTCACTCTGTGCCCCCTGTTCCTAATCTCATCTTGTGGACAAGAAGAAACAATAACTTGTTTGGAATATCTTTTAACTCCTCAATGGTAGGGTTTCTTGGAGCTCCTGGCAGATTAGCTAGCTATAGGTTTGACCTAGGAGAGGATATCAAGTCACAGTATGTTCTACCAGAGTGTGAGCTCCTTAAGGGCAGAGCATCATCTTTCTTTCTATCTCCAGTATCAGTACTGTGCCTAGCCAAAGTTAACTGCATAATAATGCATGCTGACATGTCACTGACTTGCTCACACTGGAACAAGGGATGAGGGAAATAGTCTGAGGGGAAGAACAGACGTGTATGAACCACAGACAGAGCCAAATTAGGGAGTAAATAGCTGGACTCGTGCTGTGGCTGTGGGAGCCTGCTGCTGAAGCAACTTCAGTTACAAAGACTAGAATCGGGGGAACTTGGGCTGCTTCAGAAAGTTGGCCAGCTCCTGGGCAGTCTTGAGCTTGATTCTCTAATCTTAGGTGAGTGTCTTCACCACCAGCTCCACAACACTAGTGGACAGTTCTGTCTCGGTCTTTTAGAGCTGGATAGGGCAGTCCTTGCCCTGCAGCACCACCCTGCCTCTCAGCAAGAGAGGAACCTGGGTTTGGAATTCATAGGGTTCAAACGTGAAGCTGTTCTTTTCCAGCTTAGACTCTGTTCCCTCAGTCCCTGGAAGTAATTGCTCTTTTCTCTGCTTGCCTAACCACTGGCCCATGTCAGCTCAGGTTTAGGATGAAGGACTCCCATCTGCAGCCCTACGTGGTCCCTAAGTCCCTCTTGTTGGAGTGCTCAATATCTGATCCTGATTACTTATGTGCAATTCAGAAAACGAAGTGAATTAAGTGCCTCCTGTAAGCAAGGTTCTGTGGAAGGTCTAGTGATATAAAAATAAATCAAACAGTCCCTGCACTTACACTGGGGCTAGAGAGAAACAACATGTATTAGACAGATAATAGCAGTAACTAACATGGTATTGGAACCTAGCTTTTTCCGGGGTCTAAAGCTAGTACTCTTCCCCACAGTATGATTCAGCCTCAGTTACAAAGCTGAAGTGGGAAAGAGCGTTAACCAAGGATAAGGGGTGGGGGAAAGATTAAGGCTTCTAGAGGGAGTACCCGAACTGAGTCCTGACTTGGCATCCATTCACCTTGACCAGTCCTCCATCTCCCCTAACAACAAGGTCTTCAGCTGGGAACATGCTGGCTCTGCCTCCTCCTCAGACCTCTCTGTCTGGATTAACAGAATTCACAGAATATGTGAAAAGGTTCATTCTGTTGCAGGGCCTCTGCCTTGCTCCAATCACCCAAACTAATTTGCCACAGTATTGCTAAAATAAATCAAACCTATAAAACCTCATTTAGACCAGTTAATTCAGAAAGAGAGCACTTTGACCTCAGAAAATCAACACTGTAGGTCCAGTTCCTGTAAGGTACATTTAGTTTGGACAGAGAAATCCCTATCCCATAGAATTTAATGACTTCTTGGAGAGTCAGTCATCTCACAACTGCATGTTACTGGGAATAAGGAGACCATAGAGAATCTAAGATTACCTATTACTATTGCAAACAAAAAAACCCCTCAAAACATATGTTGTTTGTGCTTTAGCAGCTTAGTAGAATCTCATTTCTATATCCTAACGTAACATATTAAAAAATTATTGCCTTCCTCAAAACAACATACCTGAAATAAATGTTCTTGGAATTCAAATGATTATAACAAACTAAAACCCCTTTATACAAGTATAAATGAATATATAGATGAATATCTATAAATGAATATATGTATATATAAATGAATATATATATAGGTGATCTATTTTTCTTCAAATACAACTTTGCAGGATTGGCCCTAATAATTAGAAACCCTATAGTTTAGATGACGGAACATTTCATCAGACATGTTCATTTAACAAGTATTTATTCAGCATTAAAGAAAGGCAGCAGATAGATAGATCCCAGGTGAGTTTGGAGTTAAGAAGACCTACCTCTGATACCTATTAAAAATATCTTAATGGATTCTTTTATGATTTGTTTAGCAAATTTCTTCCATGTTGGGACTAGGAATAGATAGTGCAGGTTTCTGTCTATTTGGGGAATGTTGAGGGATTTGGAGCTCTTTGATCTGCTATAGAACACTTAAATTTTATGATATGTAAATTAACAAAGAGAATCCCTTGGGTTGAAATTAAAATCCCACATCTTGGAAAAATCCCAGATTGATTTTTGGATTTTTGGTTTTTGACTATGTAAAAGAGGCCATTCTTTGCTTCATTTCTTATCTAACCTTAATCATTGAATGAGTGCTGCCTCAGTCAAACTGAGACCTGGGAAAGACCTTAGCCTAAGAAGGCCAAGGTCTCTGCTTGCATCCAGGGCCATCTCCAGGTATCTTCATCTGTATCTTGCTGGTGGACCCAGATGATTCTGGAGGACAGAGTGAGGCAGGTGACTTTGCACAGCCCTCCCTCAGTTAAATCCAATACACCTTCAATCAGTGACATCATCTTCCTGATGTCATGGCCTCTTCAGAAAGGACAAACAACGAGTTACTTAACTCTTCTGAGCCTCCGGCAACTCTGGAAGACTATAACTCTAACAGGGTTGTATTGGGCTTGGGTCAGTCTCCTCAAGCTTGAAATCATAGGTTTTTTGAGCTACTAAGTCCCTAGCATTCTGCTGAGGGATGCTTGAAAAAGATATCTAAGATGGCCCCTGCTTTCCAGTAGTTTAAAATCAAGTTGGGGAAAAGAAGGCACCCCAATGAAAGATTTCAATAAAAAGATAAGGCATGATATCATTACTTACTGAACATAGGAAATAATTAATACAAATGTGTTAGATTTACAGGATAAAATGGTGAATTTAGGACATTTTATGCACTTTCCAGTTCTGAAATTTTGAAAATGAGGAAAGAAGGAAGGAAGGAGGGAGGGAGGGGAAAAGGGAAGACAGGAAGGAAGGAAGGAAGGAAGGAAGGAAGGAAGGAAGGAAGGAAGG
>JAJPUD010000764.1:204174-224338 GCA_023553655.1 Myrmecobius fasciatus | reverse complement strand
AGGAAGGAAGGAAGGAAGGAAGGAAGGAAGGAAGGAAGGAAGGAAGGAAGGAAGGAAGGAAGGAAGGAAGGAAGGAAGGAAGGAAGGAAGGAAGAAAGGAAGGGAAGAAAGAAAGGAAGGGAGGGAGGGAGGGAGGAGGGAAGGAGGGAGGGAGGGAAGAGGGAAAGAGGGAGGGAGGAGGGAAGGAAGGAGGGAAGGAAGGAAAGAGTGGAGGGAGGGAGGAAGGGGAAGGAAGGGAAGAAGGAAGGAAAGGAGAGAGAGAAAGAAGGAAAGAGGGAGAGAGGAAGAGGGGAAAGGAAAAGGAGAGGAGAAGAAGGAAGGAGAGGGGAAAGGAAAGGGAAAGAGGAAAGAAAAGAAGGAAGGAAAGAGGGAAGATGGAAGGGAGAAAAGGAACTTTTGACCATACAAACACAAATGCTTATTTTGCATGATTAGAATTTCTGTGTATTCATCTTCAGGCCTAAGGTCACCTAATTGGGTGATTATTTCCCCTTGGTCAGCTAGAGTTGGAGGAGAGTACAAAAAGCACAGGATCCAGAGGAGTAGGTCTGGATTTACTTATCCCCTTTACCACTTACTTACTATCTGTATAGTCTTAGGCAAGTCATTTCTCTGAGCTTCTGTTTCTACATCTATAAAAAAGAAGGGATTGGAGTAAATTATTTCTAATGTCTTTTCCAACTCTTTTTAATATGTTATTAAAGACCTAAAAAATAACTTCCACAAAATAACTGTAAATATTTCAAATGAAAGGTATGGAAATTTACAAAGTAATATTTTATTTTTATCCAAACTATATTTGATTTGTGAAACATAAGTGTACATCAGTCTTCTGACTACAATATAGGTCAACAGTACCTACAGATCCATCAGAATTGTGATAAGATGGAAACTTTCAAAGATTGTCAAGGCTTTTGAGGGTTAGGGGTTTTGTCATTTAGTATTCTGGCAGTAGTAACATGAGACCTGGCATCTTTTGTATTAAATATAGGAAAAAAGACAGAGGAAAAATATACCCTTAAATATTCTAGTAGAGGAGATAAAGTACTTACTTATGCACATACCCCATTATCTCCATCATTAAAGCCTGAGGAATTAGGACTGAGTTCTATCTAGAAGCTGGTGACTTTTTTCTGATAAGATTGAACCAGAGGTTTTAACCTCTCAAGATCATTAAAAATCACATGATGTTCTTCTTGCTGACCCAGGTTCCAACCTGTTTAATCATTCTGCATTTCCAAAAGAAATGAAATTTCTAAAACACAAAATTCTTTGTCTATCTCTTCGAGGTCCTATTAATTTGTCTGCAAATTCTCTAAACTATTGCTGGACATCATCCAAGTCTGAATTTCAATAGTGGTTGAAGTGGTCCTTGATGAGGTCTTCTACAATGAAAATTAATAATGTACAATTTATTCATTCAAATATAAGTATTTTACCTGAAAACAATGAGCTTAGACAATCCTTAGGGTTAAAAAAAAATCCAATCTAAATCACAAGATTCAGAAAGATCTTCAGACTAAATAGTTGGGTTTGGTTCTTTAGGGAGAGGCTTAGTGGGGGGCAGGGGTGAAGGTTTTTTTGTTTGTTTGTTTTGGTTTGGCTTGCTTTGGGGTTTTTTGTTTTTTTTTTTTTTGTTGTTGTTGTTGTTTTTTCTGGAAGACAGAAACTTAATAAGAAGTCCTGGACCTGTGTGAATATCAGTTGGCATCTATGCTCAATGATTCCAGAAAAAAATTAGACCAGTGAGTATATTGCCCTGGGGCAGTTCTATCACTTACCATCACACAGAGGGCCATTGGGGGGGGGGGGAAGAGGAAGGAACAAATTCTGAAACAGTACAAGTAATGGATGTCACCTGCTATAAGGAAGGTGGGGGAGAGCAGAAAGAAGTGCCTGCTGTGAGGTACCTCAGAATGAGGACCTGCTTAAAGGATAAGGATGTCAGATCATTTTTATAGTTCCTAAAAGAATTGTTTGGTATTTTTCTTTTTAGAAAGTATTTTTATGCATTATCTCACGTTGCTTAACAATATCTTTCAAAAGTAGGTAGGAGCAAGAAATATTATTGCAAACTTGTCAGAAAAATGGTGATTCAGAGAAGTTGTGATTAGTTTGCCATCACAGAGTAAATCAATAGCAGACAAAAGATTAGAACTCAAATATCCTGATGCTACTTTAGGTTTTGTTTTTTTTGTTTTTTTTTTTTTTTTGTTTTTCATTAGACCAAAGCCTTTCAAACTTTTTGATCTCCTAGAGTCTTATCAAAGGATTTACAGCTAGACAGGCCATTAAAGAGATGTAGGTTGACCTCTTCTTTTGATAGATAAGAAGTGGAAATATAAAGAGTGTAAATGGTCAAAACAAGGAAGAGGTAGCAGATCCAAGATCCAAGTCCTCTAGCTCTAAACCCAAGCCTTAACCAGGACATGTTTCTAGCCTTCATGGGTGGGGTTGGCAGATGGGATAAAGAGAGAAGTTTAAGGAGTCTTAACCATCTGGTAGTTTTGAACTGTTTTCTTTTTGGAAAGTGTATTATAGGGGGCAGCTAGATGGCGCAGTGGATAGAGCACCAGCCCTGAAGACAGGAAGACCCGAGTTCAAATTTGACTTTTTTCCTAGCTGTGTGACCACTTCCTAGCTGTGTGACCCTGGGCAAGTCACTTAACCCTAATTGCCTCAGGAAAAAAAAATCCATTACATATAGGACCAAGCTAATATATTGGTATGGAAGGAAGATGGGAAGTAAAAGGGAGAAGGGAAGGATATAGATTAGGAAATATTATATAGAGAGAAAATTAAACCATAATTACTCAAAACACCTATTTCTAAAACCATTTGTGAAAGTCTCTAGGTTTCCAGAGAACGGTTTTTCCTAAATCAGTATGTACATGTAAGAATTGTTTTTCTCCATCTCTAGTCATATGAAAAGTTGCTCCAAATCACCATTGATCAGAGAAATGCAAATTAAGACAACTCTGAGGTACCACTACACACCTGTCAGATTGGCTAAAATGATAGGAAAAGATAACGATGAATTTTGGAGGGGATGTGGGAAACCTGGGTAACTGATGCATTGTTGGTGGAACTGTGAAAGGATCCTACCATTCTGGAGAGGAATTTGGAACTATGCTTTAAGACTTATCAAACTGTGCATACCCTTTGACCCAGCAGTGTTTCTATTGGGCTTATATCCCAAAGAAATCATAAAGGAGGGAAAGGGACTCACATGGGCAAGAATGTTTGTGGCAGCTCTTTTTGTGGTGGCTAGAAACTGGAAACTGAATGGATGCCCATCAATTGGAGAGTGGCTGAATAAATTATGGTATATGAATGTTATGGAATATTATTGCTCTGTAAGAAACGACCAGCAGGACGATTTCAGAGAGGCCTGGAGAGACTTGCATGAACTGATGCTGAGTGAAACGAGCAGAACCAGGAGATCATTATACATGGCAACAATATTACATGATGATCAATTCTGATGGACATGGCTCTTTTCAACAATGAGATGATTGAAGCCAGTTCCAATGGTCTTGTGAGGAAGAGAGCCTTCCACACCCAGAGAGAGACTTGTGAGATCTGAGTGTGGATCACAAAATAACATTTTCACTTTTTGTTGTTGTTTGCTTGCATTTTGTTTTCTTACTTATTTTCTTTCCTTTTTGATCGGATTTTTCTTGTGCAGCAAGATAATTGTATAAATATGTTTACATATATTGGATTTAACATGTATAACATATTGGATTGCTTGCCATCTAGGGAGGGGGTAGGGAGAAGGAGGGGAAATTTTGGAACACAAGGCTATGCAAAAGTCAATGTTGAAAAATTATCCATTCATATGTTTTGAAAATAAAAAACTTTAATAAAAAAAAGAATTGTTTTTCTTCCCCTCAGCCATCCCCAGAGTAATTTTCATCATTTTTATAAATTCACCTTTAAAATAATTCTCTGCACAACCACTGGATTGAAATCTGAAGCAGTGTTGGGGCTAGTCCTTAGGATTTAAGGTTTTACTTGATCCATAACAGCAAGTTCTCTCGAAAGTTTGTCAAGTAGGGGCAGCTAGGTGGCGCAGTGGGTAGAGCACCAGCCCTGAAGTCAGGAGGACCTGAGTTCAAATCTGGTCTCAGACACTTCCTAGCTGTGTGACCCTGGGCAAGTCACTTAACCCCAATTGCCTCAACAAAAAGCAAAAAATAACAAACAAAAAAAAACAAAGTTTGTCAAGTAGCCTAGCACTGTCTCAAACCCAAGGGGCTTAGCAAGAACAGTGACTTTCTAAAGAATTAGTATGTCACCTATCGCTTTAGTTCCTGACATCTGGCTCTGGGAGATGCTTCCAGGTTTCCTTGTCATAAGTACCTAAGCTAAAAGTGGCTTGTGCCATCTGCCCTCCATGTTCTGCAATACAGATGCTTATTTTAAAATTCATGGTAATTGCCTTTGGAAGCATGAGCTATATGCAGCAGCTGGACAAAAAATCTGGAAAACAAGTATTAGAAAAACACATCATCACCTATCTGGAATCATCTTTCTTAGAAAACTATACTCTTTGGTGCCTCTGGTAAAATAAGGTAAAATAACAACCAATAAAGGAGGAAAAAAAGATTAAAGGTTATTTAATGGAAATACTCATCCAGGTTTCTTCACTTAGCTCCTCATTCCTTCCCAGTGTTAATTTAATTTAGGCTGAAAAATGATTTTCCTTAAGTTCCATCATATTCTCTTCTTCCCCCAACTCAATAAATTCCACTGATTCCTCATTTACTCCTGGGATCAAATACAGACCCCTCTGTTTGGCATTCACAGTTCCTCCCAATCTGTTTCCTTCTTTCTTTGACATTCTTCTTGCACACTAATCCCTGTGTGCAGTGCATTCTACAGGGTTAGGGTTGACTTGTTTGCTCTTCCATGCACATGACACTTCATCTTCCACCTCTGTGCCTTTGCATTGACTGTCCTCCTTTTCCTGGAATGGATCCCCTACTCACCGCCTCTTCTTAGAATCCCTGATTCCCTGCAAGCCTCCACTTGCTCTGCTTAGTGTCTACCCACAAAGATTCTTAGAAGGCCTGCTTCCAGGAAGGTGTGATGGTGAGAAGGGAGGGGAGACCCTGAGGCAAAGTGTGCAGTTATTCTGGGACTGTTCCCTGCTCAGGGACTGCATGGGGGAGAGGGGAAGCCTCTTAGAAGGCTGATGAGTTCTTTCTCAAAGGTTCCCAATGGGAAAACTTAACCTCTCTTTCTTCCTGCTTTTCTCTCTAGACTTCTCTCTCTGCCATGACCCTGGGACTCCAACTCTCCCCCTGTATCCCCTTCTTCTGAACAGTCCCTCCTCCTAGAATCTCCATTTTAAGTGAGGTGCCCAGGATGGCCATGTCCACTCCATTGAGTGTCTCTCTGAGCTCTGCTCCTGACTTTCTGGGCTTCTTTCCCCACCACACCCCCTCCTTCTTCTCTCCTCCACTTTTCAGCTTCTGTTTCTATGTTGTCTTCTCCCATCAGCAATACAAATGACTTAAAGGCACACACAGTCTCTTTTTGTTTGAATTTTTATTGCCAGCAGTTAGCATGTTTCCTTGCATATAGTAAGCATTTAATAAATGCTGCTTGAGTTGACTTGATAAATAAGAAAACAATTTTAAGTATCTGTTTGGGGAGACCAATGTGAACACTAATTTGGTACTTGTGAGGACTATAAATATAAGACCTTGATGTTTCTTCTGTCCCTTTATGTTGATCCTTTCCCAATCTTAAGTGAAGGGGTTGGTGTTCCTCCTTTGTTTTTGAAGGGGAACAATGACATCATAGACTTTCAAGTGAATTGCATTTAAGTGAGGCAGAGTTGCACAAAGTTGTCGATCTCACTCTCTTTTTTAGTCATCAAAGTCTAGTAAAAAGACAAAAGTTAAGACATTGGTGATGGCCCAGGATGCAGTGACTAAGCTCTCCATAGCACCATCTGGTACTGCCTTTATGGCCATTGGAACAAATTGTTCTCAGTCACCCATTCCTCCAGGGGAAATCAACATTTCCCTAATTGATCAGTGGGTCTGAGACCTATCAATTACCCTCAATTAAAAATGGAACAACCAGCCATTTCTAGTCATATTAAAAAAAGGCTTTAAATCACTATTGATTAGAGAAATGCAAATTAAGACAGTTCTGAGGTACCATTTCACAGCTCTCAGATAGGCTAAAATAACAAACAGGAAAAGATAATGACAAGTGTTGGGGGAATGTGGGAAAACTGGGACACTATTACATAGTTGGTGGAGTTGTGAACTGATCCAATCAATCTGGAGAGCAATTTGGAACTATACCCCAAGAACTATCAAACTGTGATCTAGCAGTGTCTGTATCCCAAAGAGATCATTAACAAGGGTAAAAGCCTCATATGTGCAGCCTTTTTTGCAATGGCAAGGAATTGAAATTGAGTGGATACCCACCAAGTGAAGAATGGCTGAATAAATTAGAGGATATGAATGAAATGGAATATTATTGTTCTATAAGAAATGACAAGCAGAGTAAATTCAGAAAACCTGGAAAGATTTACAAGTTCATATACATCTTTTCAGGTTTTCTGAATTTATCAGTTCAGATGCTAGGTGAAGTGAGTCGATTCAAAGGGACATTGTACACAGCAACAACAAGATTATGTGATGATCAGCTGTTGCTCCTTTCAATAACAAGGTGATTCAAGGCAATTCTAATAGATTTGTGATGGACTGAAATCAAAACACAGTATTTTCATCTTTTTTTTGTTGTTGTTGTTTGTTGGCTAAGGCCATTGACACCATACCACTAATTTCAGTGACAAAGTAGAAAAAAAATTTCATATTATAATCTTGTAGACAAGATGGAAGGTTGTAGACATTTAGTCAAGTAGGTTTGACTCTGATTGAATTACCTGACTCATTGAGTAGTGACATAGATGGGAAAAAATCAAGGAGGCCATGAAGGCTGTCTTGAAGTTTTTAAGGGATCACATGTGGAAAAGAGGTTAGCGTCATTCTTACTGACCCAAGCAATAGTAGGTGAACATTTGAGAAGGACAAATTTCAGCTTGATGTATAGAAAATACTTTCTAACAATTAGAATTATCCAAGAATATATTGAGTTGCCTCGAGAAATAGTGTGCTTCAATTCATTGGAGGCCTTGCCTTCTGACAGAAGTTAAATGACATCATAAATTTTGTAGAGGAAATTGATGTTCAGGTAGGCTTTTGGACCTCTGATAATCTTTCTAACTATGATTTCTTTGGTTATAAATTCAGCAGAGCCATATTCTGCCCCTCTCCCCAAAAAATTATATAATGGTATATAATTAAAATTAAATAAAAACTAATGCTTTTTTAAAAAATGTAATGACAACAGGAAATAACTCTTAGCCAAAGATTAATATTAATCTATATTTCAATTAGCATTGTAATCATATCATTGTCTTCATTAAAAACTCTTTAACCTTTCAGGACCATTTTATCTATCTATAAAATGAGAAGTTTGCATGCAATGATTCTGAGGCTCCTTTAAACTCAGTAGCCTATAGTTCTAATCTATGTACTTGCCTTCCATCCTTTGAAAAACATTTGGTTTAACACTGGCTTTTATCTCTATCTGAAAACTTAATTTAGGTATGCATAACTATACAGAGTTAGGCAAATATCTAAAGAAAATGTTAGGGCAGCTAGGTGGTGCAGTGGCTAGAGCACCAGCCCTCAAGTCAGAAGAGCCTGAGTTCAAATCTGATCTCAGACACTTAACATTCCCTAGCTGTGTGACCCTGGGCAAGTCACTTACCCTCAATTGCCTTAGCCAAAAAGAAAAAGAAAAGAAAATGTTATAATTATTACCCACAAAGTATTCATGAATTTACAAAGTAAGTAGATGATATGAATAATTACCCTCTCTGATGGTTTGACATGGATTATCTTCCTTTGCTACTTTGCTACTTTGGAGTTCTCTGAACTCCAAGTCAGGTAGCAAAGGAAGATAATAACCCATTAGGCTATATAGCAGGCAATGGCATAAGAAGGATGATAACAATAATATATTAATTATAAAATAATTAATATATTTATAAAGTATATGTTATAAATGTAATATATGTTTGTTATATTGCATTATATAATGTTAGTTATATTGCATTACATAATAGTTATTATAATATAGTATATTATGATATGATATAATATACTATATTATATTCATAATAATATGCATAAGGTACTATAAAGTTTATAAATTGCTTTAAATGTGTTTTTTCATTCAATCTTCTAAACCAGAAATTCTTAAACCTTTTCTACTTGCTTCCCCTTCTCACCCAAGAAATTTTTATGTGATCCTGATCTCAGTTATATAGGTATATAAAATAAGTATACAAATCAAACATTTACATATAACAAGTCACAATTTCACAATCTCCACATTTAGTTACAAGATCCCATATGGGGTCATCAAAACATTTTAAGAATCTGGGTTCTAAACAACCTTATAAGATTTTGATAATTATTATTCCCATTTCACAGATGAGGAAATTAATGTTGAAAGAGGCTCACTTGACTAAAGACACACAGCTAGTAAATATCAGAGGTGGGCTTTGAATTCAGATCTTCCTGACTTCTTGTCTATCACTATGAGGATTACTCTGCTGCCCACATCTATATAATACACATATTCAAGGCTCATTTTAGTTGTGGGAATGAGGGCAGAGTGGGAGAAGGAGAGTATGACATGGTAGCATAGGATGCTGACCAGAAATGGGAAGCCCTAATGAGTAAGTAACCCCACTTGGGCAATATGAAGGAATCAGACCAAAGAAAGCAGACTCCAAACAATGAGGCGGACTGAGCTATAAAAACAAAGTTGTGACAGTGATGGGAAAATTTCAAAAGATAAAACTTTGTCTACTTCACAAATCTATATAGGACCTGCCTCGGTGACCCACTTTGAAATAAACGTAAGCTCTTCATTATCCTTAAAAATAGCACCAACTCATGGAGTACCAGGCCTGAAGTCAGAAGGACCTGAGTTCAAATCTGGCCTCAGACACTTAACACTCCCTAGCTGTGTGACCCTGGGCAAGTCACTTAACCCCAATTAAGAAGAAAAAAAAAATAGCACCAACTCAAGTAAGGACTTATACCAGAGTAGAAAACTCCCTGTTCACTGAATTGTTTAAAATGTTCATTAATTCAGGAATGACACAGACACACAAGCTCTGTTTCTCACCTTTCCCATACCAGTGTCTAGTGATTACAGTGACTGATAACACAGAATTAGCTTCCCTTAACCACAATCCCTTAACTCTCCCCTACATAAAAGAAATCCCCAATTATTCACTGCTCAAAATAGAATATCCCTATTTGAAGTAGTGGATCACAAGATGAAACACAATTACTGTGAGCACTGTGGCTTGAGAAAGGGCTCAGTTAAAAATTGACCTCAACTTTATTGCACCCAATTGTGTTCCACATTGAGTCATGGAAGAATGCACCTGATATACTCTCTACTCACTTTCCAGGAGTCCACTGGTTTCTACCTTGCATTCATAATATAGATAATTAAATGACACATATGTCTAATTAGATCAAAAGTGAAACCTGAACTAATTTATTTTTCTACCAACTGCAGCTAAACACAACCAAAAAAAAAAAAAAAAGATTTTAATTGTAAAAATGAGGAATATGCTACCCTTCAATTGATTTCTCACATCCTGTGGTATAACTACTTTTTTTTTTCTATCAGTAGCTAATTTACTAATTTCTATTAGTAGCTAAATTACCAGTGGCTTCAATTAAGCAGTAGCTCACATTCATACTTTTTTTTTCCAAAGTAGTTATAAGGAAATAAAACTAAGAATGAATATTTAAGTGGTAAAGAATACAGGAATAACAAAAGAAAAAGAATCCAGAAATATTTTCAGAGATTTTTTTTTTTTCAAAACATATGTATGGGTAATTCTTCAGCATTAACCCTTACAAAGCTTTCTATTACAAAATTTTTCCCCCTAGTCCCCATCCCTTCCCTAGATGGCAGGATATCCACTACATGTTAATTATGTTAAAATACTTGACAAATCGAATATATGTATGCATATTTCCAAGAGAATTTTAAAACTAGAAGAAACCAAAGAATAACTGAATCTAGGTCCCTCCATTTATACATAAAGGATCAAGAAAGGTAAGGTGACTTGTCAGATAAGTTATCCCAAAATGAAAAGGACTTCCTTAGGGAGTATGCTTCCTCTTACTAGAGGTCTTTAAACAAAGGCTTGATGATCTCTTTACATAAATATATATATACATAATATGTATATATACATATATATTATATATAAATATAAAACAAAGGCTTGATGACCTCTTAACATATATATATATGTATATATGTATATATGTATGATAGCAGGAACCGTTATTCAGGTTTAGGTTGGATTCAAAGACCCCTAAGGTCCCCTCTATCTCTGAGATTCTGTGATCCTTCCTACAACAGAATGACCTCTGCTTAACACAAAACACAGAAAAAAAAAAAAAAACCTGACAGAAGGTAGCTTCTAGTGTCAAGGCTTCCAAAGATTAGTAATGTTCCAATATATCCTTTTAGGAAAAGAAAAAAATATGAATTACTCTTTAGCAAGTCCTGAGTGTCCTCTGAATATTATCCAGTCTTCACTTTAGTTTGCTATAATCCACACCACATTATAATTCCAGCATCAGATAAAGACTGAAGTACTTGAAATATCTATTCCTGGTTTCGTGATCAAAAAATAAATAAATAAATAAAAATAGGATCAATTTGAGGAAATAAATCCATTGGCTTATCCCATATAAATGTAATGTGGAAGTAAAAAAAAAAAAAAAAAAAACTGTGATAAAATGAATGCAATCTTAAGCCACATGAGTAGAAAGATATTGCCCCAAACAGGAGAATGTAAATGCTCACCAATTCTCTATTCTTCATAGACCAACCATATCTCATTTAGAGTTTATATTTCTTTAGGGGCACCACATTTTAAAATCACATCCAGAGAAGAGGAACCAGGAGGGTGAGGGGGCTCAAGACTACATAAGATGAGAATGATTTGAAGAGGCCAGTGATTTTTTACCTAAAGAAAAAACGATTTAGTTGGAAGATAGTGAGATAAAGAGAGGAGGAGATTGTTTGTTCAGACATTTTCAGTTGTCTCCAATTTGCTGTGGCCCAATGAGGGGTTTTCTTTGGAAAGATACTGGAGAAGTTTGCTATTTCCTTCTCCAGCTCAATTTACAGATAAGGAAACTAAGGCAAGCAGGTCAAGTGACTTGGGTTCACAGCTAGTGAACTCAAGAAGATTTGTCTTAGTGGTTCCCAGCCCAGTTGTCTATCCACTGGACCACCTATCTGTCCCAAAGGGATTGATAGATTTTTTTCAAGAATTGGAAGGATTCTCACTTGGATATGGAATTAAACTCATTTCTCTTAGCTTCAAAGAACAACTAGAGAAGGGGTTGGGGGGAGAGGGGGTAAAAATTGCAGAAAGATAGATTTCATTCATTATCGGTATAACCTCAATAATTAGAGCTGTCTCAAAATGGAATGAGGTCAGAGAATCAGAAAGAAGAGTTCCGCTAAGATAGAACATGGTGACCTCCGAGTCCTGCAAAGTCTAAGAAGCTAATTGATAGTTCCATTATACTGTTTGCCAGAATACATTACAGAACACCTGGTCAGATAGAGAAAATATATACCAGATAATAAAGAAGGTGCAGAGGTAGGATGCTTTGGGGTCAGGGACTCCTTCATATATTCATTTGGTCAGACAGCAGCTGGAGATCTCTGGGACATAAGCAGGGGCACTGATCAATTATTGACTTGCCCTTCCAACAATTTCATCATTCTGAAGGCATGAGAAGCAATAAAAGGAACTACTATCTTGAAACTGATAAGAAGAGAAAAACTGAAATAAAATGGCAGGAACCTTGAGAGAAAGTAATCATATCATCTTATAAGTCTGAGAACAAGGAGGGGTCTGACCTGTGCCCCAGCCTTTAGGGGAGTGGATTTCAAAGTTCAGAGGAAGGATAGATAGGAGCTCAAAACTTGAAAAGGGAAGTCAGCACAAGTGGAATGGAAGACTTTTATATATAAAAAAAAAAAATTCTGATGTACAAATAAAAATTATTCTGATGAAGAAAAGGGGAAGACATAAAGAAACCCATGAAGTTACATAATAAACTTTCATTTTAAAAGGATATATATACATATACATGAAACCAACAGCATATGATGAATAAATGAGAGAGAGAGCCATAAAGGTGCTTGTTTGTTTTTTCATTATCTACTGTTTAAAAAAACAAAACAAAACAAGATAAGGATATACTCATGACATTTGGTGAAGAGAACAAATAGAAATACCTTGATTACTGTCTTTTCTAAAAAGAATACTTTTCTATTAAGCAAAAGGTTAAGAGGGATTTGACACTCAAGTTAAGTAAAGAGAACTCCTAGATGACCTTAATGAGTTCAAATGAGGTAGTCCAGACAAATCATGCCCCAAGCTACTGAAAAGAGGAAAATTGGCAAATGTTATCTACTTCTAGAGTGATCTTTGAAGAACCTGGAAAATAATAAAGGTACTACAGGACTGAGGATAGGCAAAACTTGCCCCAGTTTTCAAAAGGGAAAGATGAGCAATCCCAAAAATTATAGAACTGTCAAAATAAGAAGAGGTATTGTTAAAGGGATGGTTTATGACTTAGAAAGAGAAATTACTTCACTAGAATGCAGGGAAGTAGTCATACTAAATTAATTTTCAGCAACACATTTTACAAAGCTGCTAGTAAGACTCATGGCTAAGAAAAAAAAATGTGATAAGGAAGCAGGAAGAAAGTATTAAAAGGAATTTCAAAGGCTAGGTAGTAAGGGAAGTGAATAGAAATGGGAGATCCCATTACATGTCCTCAGTGTCATCAATCCTACCCTTCCTGGACCTTTGAATCCAAAGACTTCTAGACATAAACCAGAGGGAACACTAGAGGAAGCCAAGATAAAGAATCGTGAATGAGAGTTTGGGTAAAGGGAGATCTGAAGTCAGGGAGGAAATCCTCTTAATAGAATTGAAATCCTACCTCCATTATCTTTTTCTTCTTTCCTCAGGAGATAACAGGATAAATGGACTAAGGAAACAGAATATTAGCCCTAGTGAATGAAATAATCTAATCTAATCCAATCTCCCACCTGCATTTTGATTTTTATTTCCATTCTACTATTCTTATTCTGTCTGGCTACTTGTCAGATAAATAGAATGGAGACAGACCTCTGGCTGGAGACTTCCATAGCCAATTTCCCCATTATCCACTTATAAAACTTCATCTATGCTCAGATTTGCTTTCATATATTTTATTACTACTATTCTGAACCATCACTATATCTCCCTGCTTTCCTCCTCTAGTTCTTCTCTGACCCTTTGCCTGTACCTGCCCTAAAATACACACATACACAAGTTAGATTCTATTTCATAAAAAAGAGGAAAAAGAATTCCCTGTTTTGTTGCTGTCTATCAAAAGCAAAAAAGTCCATTGAGAATACTAATAAAACTAGACAATAATTAGGATAAGGCCATCTTTTTTCTTTCTTTTTTTTTAATGGAAAATTAACCACTGATGTTTACTATCACAGGCAAAACATATTTCTATGAAAACAAGTTGGGAACTGATTGCAAGCAAGAGGAAAAATAAAATCTGACAGAGATGGAAGGAAAAAATTACTAAGTTCTGATCTATTGGTTTATCTACTATATGGTGTATCCAGCATAATCACTTCCAAAGTGTTCATAAGTATAACCATGTTTCAGAAATTTTTAAAAGGACAGTCTCCAGTATTAATATATCATTTTCAGATAATAATAATAGATAAAATAGAATATATATGCACACTTCTGTCTCACCAAATCCAGTATTTTTAAAATGTTGCAGTAGGTCCCCTACCCTACTGCAGAGTCAAGATAGTAAAGAATGGGGTCTTGCAGATATTAAGTGTTACTGATTGACAACTTAGTCTTGTGGCCTTATGTGTATTGTTATCTTTGTATAATATAGTGGAAAGGGCACTGAATTTGGAATCAGGAGAACTTGCCTCCTACTCTGTCCCTAATATTTACTAGCAGTGTGACCCTGAGTATGTCACTTTTTTCAACTGTAAAATGGAGAGAAAATAAACTATGCATTTCATAAATTTTTATGAGGTTCAAATGACTTGCTGTGAGTAATTTATTATCCACCCCTATGGGAAGTTCACATATTTAGATTTATTTTATGTTTACAGACCTCAAAGCTATATCAAGTTATTATCCTCACTTCTAGACATTTTAAGCACTATAAAAATGTGGAATGTAGGTGGGAACCTCCATCTTTGTCACTCTAGTAGCCTGGAGGCTAATCCTTCTTCAATTAATCACCTTGAAGGAAAGCTCTCTATTGCAAATCTCAACATTTGCCATTGCTGTGGAACAACCAAGATGTTTCCTTCTATATATCATGCAAAATTACTGTTTTGCATAAGTAAATTATTAGAGTTCTGTGTTAAAAATTGAGAGATAATGGCTAAATAAAAAATCCTTAATAGTTAGGGTACCATATAAAGAATAAATGAAAAGCAACCCCCAGGCATTCAGATGGGAGGTAAAGGACAGTTTACTTTGGGCATGAGAGAAGGACAGAAAGAAAGGGATGAATAGCAAAAATTCTCTAGGGAATGAGTAAACACAAGAGACTGGTTCTGGATGCACTGTTTTGCTTGCTCCAAGATAAAGATGGTTTCAAGGGGGGGAAACAAGGATGTGGCTTATCTGGGGTGACCCAGAAGAATCAGGAAGTAGAAACTGAGTAGAACTTTTAAAAAATACAATATGGAGATATGGAGAAAAGAAATCAATGAAAGTAGGGACTAGATGGATTCATGTGAGTGAATATCCAGAACAGAGGTCTAAACTGGGCTGTGTATACATCTCTGTAATGACTAATGCGTATATAGTTTGAACCCATACCCAACCTCATGTAGGGTAATTAGCTCATGCTATCTTCGGGATGACTGGTCTATTAATATCCACATAGAGGAGTTGGGACTGCAAGGGGAAGGTTGATGCTGAGGCTATAGTCACAGAAAAAAAATCATCCAAGCTCCTGGAAGGTAGCTATGATGGTAAAGAGTCTTTGGTGTTCTTATGAATAACCAAATGAACTTGCAATTTCACCAAATAGAAATAGAGACAAAAAGAGAGGATGTGACCAGACTTCTTTAGCTAGGTGGTACAATGGACAGTGTGGGGTCTGAAGTTAAGACGTGAATTCAAATCCGCTTAGCAACTGTGTAATGCTGGGCAAGCCTTCAATTCCCAGGGAATTTATAAGAATAATAATAATGCCTACTTCCTGGGATTGCTGTAAGCCTCAAATAAGAACAATTGGCAAGTATGGTGCCTGGAACATAGAAGACGGCTAATAAAACCTTTTTTCCTTTTTTTGGTTTTTTGGGGGGACATATAATTCTTTGATGATACCATTTACTCCCACTCTTCTTCAGAGTTCTTCAGAGATCCTAAGCTGATGAAAATCCTAACTACCCCTGCCCACCCTGTCCCTATCACAAAACATACAACAAAATCCAATGCATTTACTTCAAACTAATTATAGATGTTGTGGCCTGCTCACAGATATTGTTCACCTTTCCATTAACCTCAGTGTGTTGCTCATCATTAATTCTACAGAGGCAGTGGTAGTTTAGGTCTCACTGCCCCATAGCAATAGTGATAAAATGTTTGTATTGAAAAGACAGGCCTTTGTGATTATGGGAAGCTTAGAGTCAGTAAAAATGCCTTTGGGCCTCATTCATTGTCCATCTGTTTAGTCTCTTCCAGATTTAAACATTGTTGGAAAGTTATTTAGGGTATTCATTCAGATACATGCTGAAATCTTGGCAACATTCTTCACCCAATTAGTCTTTCCTTTTGGATGAACTGGCCAAACTCCTGGTGACTGCTCAGCTCTACTTCCCTTAAATCAGATTCCCTGGCAAGTCAAGAGATCACCTTCTTCACTTCCTTGGTCCTTTTTGAGAATGAAAAATGAACCATCACCAAACTCCTCTGAATCCCCCCTTTTCCCCCCCTCCCCCTGATCTTTTTTAGGAGACAATACAACATTCAAGGGCTTGATACAAGCAACACATTGTCATCTACAAATAGAAGGAAGCATCTCACAGCAGTCACAGAGAATCCTTCTAAATCTGGCCTCTGCCCTAGATCTCCTCCCTCATGGTGGCAAGTGCTCTTAGGAAGTCTGCATTTTCATTTTTTACACCTTTTGCACCAATAAATTCTAGGAACTTATTATTGCCTCCAGAGCAAATGGCAAAAAAATATTCTGTTTGGCATTCAAGGCCCTTCAGAACATAGCCCTCTCCTACCTTTCCAGTCTTGTTATACCTCATTCCCTAATATTCTTAAATACAGTGACACTGGCCTTCTGGCTGTTCTGTGAACAAGACATTCAGTCTAGGCACTTTCTCTGGCTGTCCTCCATCCCTGGAACACTCTCCATTATCTCTGGTTTTCCTGGCTTCCATTAAGTCCCTACTAAGGACACTTAGGTAGCTCAGTGGACAGAGCACTGGAGTCAAGAATACCCATGCTCAAATTTAGCCTCTGCAACTTATGAACCATGTGATTCTGGGTAAATCACTTAAACCTGTTTTCCTAAAAATGAGGGATGACTGTAAAATGAGAAGGAGAAGGAAATGGAAAACCATCCCACCATTTTTGTCAAGAAAATCTCAAATCAGGTCATGAAGATTCTGCCATAACTGAAATGACTGAACAAAAACAAAATCCCACCTTCTACAGGAAGCATTTTTCAACCCCTCTTAATTATAGTGCTTTCTTTCTTTCAATTATTTCATATGAACCTGTATATCCCTTGATTTGTATATATAAGCACACCTCAGAGATATTGTGGATTCAAGTCCAGACTATCCCAATAAAGTGAGTCACAGTTTTTTTCAATTTCCCAGAAAATATAAAAATTAGATTTATATTTTGCTGTAGTCTATTAAGTGTGCAATAGTTTTATGTTTTAAAAAGCAACATATGTATCATAAATCAAAAAACACTTTATTGCTAAGAAATTCTATCATGCAAGCCTTCAATGAGTCATAATCTTTTTGCTAATGGAGGGTCTTAACTTGATATTGATGACTAATGAATGATTAGGATGGTTGTTGCTGAAGGTTGAGGAAACTGCAGAATTTCTTAAAATAAGGAAACAAAGAAGTTTTCCAAATCAGTTGACTCTTCCTTTCACTTGAATACTTAGAGGACATTGTAGAGTTACTAATTGGCCTAATTTTAATATTGTTGCATCTCAGGGAATAGAAAGGCTTGAGAAGATACAGAATGAGTGGGAAAAGAAAGTGAATGGAGCAGTCAAAACACATACAATATTAAATTCACTGCCTTATGTGGAGGTATGGTTTGTGATACCCCAAAACAAGTACAATAGTGATACAATAATGAAAATGCTTGAAATGTTATAAGAATTACCAAAATGTGACACAGAGATACAACGTAAGCACATGCTGTTAGAAAAATGACAATGATGGATTTCTTCAATGCACAGTTGCTACAGATCATCAATTTGTAAAACAAAACCAAAAACCACAGACAGTATATATATCACCCATTAGATTGTGAGCAGCTTAAGGATAGGACTTTTTTTGTATTTCCAGCACTTAGTAGTGTTTGGCATGTAGTAGGCTTTTATAAATAACTCTTGTTTGATTGATGATGAGCCTATAAATATTCTGTATAGAATGGAAAATAGGCAGAAGTCAGTGGTTAGTTGTTGATAATTTCTTAGTTATCTTTTTTAGAATCAAAAATAAAAAAATGGGAATTTTCTTTCCCAAGTCTCTGTTATCATCCTTTCCTTTCACTATTTTGTGAATTGTTCTGCTTTTATTGCCTCCAACATTAATCTCTACAATCTGGCTGCTTTTCCCATCTCTTATTTTCTTTAGTAAAATTATTTCTTTCTTTGTGAACATTTCAGCCATTGTGAATTTGAGGTCCAGTTGTGTTGATTCTATTATCTTTGAGGGTGCAAACAGTTTGGGATAATTTTTGTAAACCTTTTCTATTTTTCTATTATATATAGGGTTTGAATGCCCTTGGTATAGATTTGCTTAGTTAGATATCTTGCCAAGTTTTTTTCCTCCGCTTTATGAGAAGATACTGCTCATAATTATCTATCATTCTTCTTTGTAGGAATTTACAAATGATTTCATATTTTAGCCTGGTATTAACTTTCCCAATTGCCACTTTCCACTTGTCAAGGAAGTAAACTATTTGTTTGACCAATGTATATTGTTGATTCTTTTGATCTCCTTATTTTAGTAAATAATTCACATTGATTTTATTTCAGATGAAGTTAGTAGAATTGGTATTAATATCACTTATATTGTCCATTTCCCTTTTTTAAAAAATTCAACAATTTGTTCAACTAATTGAAATCTTTTCAATTACATACCATATATTTTCTCATTCTTATTCTTTCACCCTTTTTAAAAGTAAATTCTAATCTTAGCTCTGGTGAGTCCATAGTCTGACTACAGACACAGTTAACTCAAAGAAAGGAAAAAAAAAAGGAATGGAATAAGCAATTATTAAGTACCTACAATGTGCCAGAACACTATGCTAAATGTTTTACAAGTATTATCCCATTTGATCCTCACAAAAATCTGAGAGATTAGTGTTATTCCCATTTTTACGGTACAGCAAACTGAGGCAAATAGAGATTAAGTGACTTGCCCAGGGTAACACAATAAGTGTATGAGGCTGTATTTAAACTCAGGTCTTCCTGACTCTAAGCCCAGCATTCTACTCACTGTACCACCTAACTGCTCTTAGGGATAGTTGCCAAGTCTATACTAAGTCTTTACATGTCTGATAATATATAGTTCATTTTATGTAAATTAAGACAACACTAAGGTAGTACTTTACACATCCTTTTGGTTAAGATGACAGGAAAAGATAATGGTAAATTTTGAAGGGGATGTAGGAAAACTGAGACATTAATGCATTGTTGGTGGGGTTATGAAATGGTCCAAACATTCTGGAGAACAATTTGAAACTTTGCCCAAAGGACTACAAAACTGTGCATACCCTTTGATCTAGGAGTGTCTCTACTGAGTCTGTATCCCAAAGAGATCATTAGAAAGGGAAAAGGACTTACATAGGCAAAATGTTTATAGCAGTTCTTTTTGTAGTGGCAAGGAATTGGAAACTAAGTGGATGCCCATCAGTTGGAGAATGGCTGAATAAGAATGGAATATTATTGTTCTGTAAGAAACAATCTGTAGGATGATTTCAGAGAGGTCTGGGGAGACTTATGTGAACTGATGCTGAGTGAAATGAGCAGAACCAGGAAAACATTGTACAAAATAATTGCAAGATTATGGGATGATCAACTATGACAGATTTAGCTCTTCTCAGCAATGCAGTGATGCAAGGCAATTCCAATAGACTTGAGATGGAAATGCCCCTCATATCCAGAGAGAAAACTATGGAGACTGAATGTGGATCGAAATTTTTTTTTAATTAATTAATTTATTTATTAAAGCTTTTTATTTGCATAACATATGTATGGGTAGTTCTTCAACATTGACCATTACAAAGCTTTCCATTATAGATTTCCCCCCCATTCCCTTCCCCTCCCCTAGATGGCAGGAAGTCCACTACATATTAATTATATCAAAATATTTGACAAGTCAAATATATGTATACATATTTCCATACTTGCTGTGTTAGAACAAGCGTATCTACATGAACAAAAAAATATCTGAGAAAGGAAATCCAATGCAAGCAAACATTGATAGAGATCATGGAAATGATATGCTATGGTCCACATTTCACATCCCTCTCTCTGGGTGTATATGGCTTTCTTCAGTGAACAACTCGAACTGGTTTGAGACAATTTGAAGAGAGCCATGTCCATCAGAAGTGATCATCATATAAGTTTGGAAATATGTATACATATATTCGATTTGCCAATATTTTAACATAATTAACATGTAGTGGATATCCTGCCATCTAGGGGAGGGGTGGGGAGTTGGGGGGAAAAATTTGTAA
>JAJPUD010000764.1:128554-194174 GCA_023553655.1 Myrmecobius fasciatus | reverse complement strand
AAGCTGGGGTCTTTGGGTTTATCAAACACTAAATTGCTATAGTTATTGCCTAGTTTGTCCTGTGATCCTATCCTATTCCACTGATCGACTGCTCTATTTCTCAGCCAGTACCAAATGATTTTGATGACCGCTTCTTTATAATACAGTTTTAGATATAGATCCCTTTTTTAATACTTTGCTACTACCATTGAAGAATCAAGAAGGGGCCACATTGCATTAGAGATCATCTTTTTTCTTCACTATTTCATGCATTGTCCTGGCCAAAAAAAATATCATCTCCTAAAAAAAGGTTTTTAGGTCTGAAAACCCAAGAATTCAAAAAGTTATCATATTTGTTAATGCAAAATATTTTGTAATGAGACAGACAAAACTATTGAGGGATGGAAAATTACTTGTACTATTACCTAGTGTTTTAATTAGATGAAGGCTATGAAATTAGTCAAAAATAAAAGGAAATATACCAAAAGAAAGTTTTGTTTTCACCTACATACCTGTTTTGTTGCTTGTAATATGACAGAAAAGCCTGTAAGCCTCCTCCTACTATATCTTTTTTTTTTTAAGTGATGACTTTAATTTGAGCTTTTCTGTCATGCTAACAAGACTTTCTAGAGTTAGCCTATGCTAAAAACTGAAGTGATCTCGTCAGAGAGACTTCTCTAAGGAATCTATTTGCCTACCTTTTGAATTATCTTCTCCAAAGATTTTACAAAAAACATTTTCACCCTCCCTACAACTATATTATAATATAATTTCTGTGGAACAAGTCCACAACCTTTGCAATGATTAAATTAAGATTGTTTCTAGCTAAAGAGTAGTGCCACTCTGGGAGCAAAGGGTACTTACAGGTCGATTTTAGATGTTGATTTGGGCATCTCTGACCAAACTCTCTCTCAAATTTCTGTCTATCCTTCTCTATTCCTACAAGAAACAGCAAACAGCTCCTATTTCTGGAGACTTCAAAGATTTAAAAAAAAAAAAAGCAACAACAAAAAAAAATTTCACATTCATAATCTTATTTGGTCCTCATAATTGCCTTGTGATATAGGTTCCACATGTATTACTATTCCCATTTTTCAGATTAAAAAAATGAGGCACAGAGAGGTTAATATGGTTTCATATCAAGTGGCTAGCAGTGATAAGAATTTAAATTTAATTCAAAGCCAAGTCTGGGATTAATTATAATTGCATTTATACTAATTTGTCAGCTAGCAAATGAAGCCTAAAGAGAACAGGTACTTTGTGGAAGCTAAAGGGCGTGGTCCTCAATTTCAAGATTGTGAAATAGCCCTTGGTTGTCTTCTTCCTTCCCTCCCCTTCACACCCTCTCCTTCCCCTTAGCAGGACTCTGTGTTTAGCTTCCCACTGCCACACCCTCCCAAGACTGACCTTCCATAGGCAGGGCTCTGAGAGTTCTAGACCCCTTGGCTGCCTCACCCCTAGCACTACAGTCCTCAGTGACATCCCAATCTTGCCAAAATAGCAAGCATTTGGGGGGAAAATAAAAAAGACAGACTTCTACATGACATCCCAATGGGTCCCTCAATAAGAAGAGACTAAGGTGCATTAAACTTGGCTCTCTTCTACCTCAAAGTCACTCAATTAGCTTTTACTAGACTTCTATATGTACCAGAAATAATAAGAAAGACAAACTGTCCCTGTTTACAAAGAATTTATCTTCTAATCTAATGATAACTATGTAACAACATATGTACAGGATTAATTGTAAATAATCAATAGAGGTAAGGGACTAGTATCAAGAGGAATTGGGAAAGTCTTTTTTACCAAAGGTGGGATTCATTATTTAACTCTGAATGTCTGAAAAGGAAATAGGGACAGCAAACAAAATAACCATTTACCATCCTGTATAATCATAACAAGAAGCAGTGGTAAATGCTCAGTGGCTCAGTGGACAGGACACTAGGCCTGGAGTCGGAAAGGCTTGACTTCAAATTCAGCCTTAGATACTTATTAGCTGTGTGATGCTTCTCCACTAGAGAAGAAAATGGCAAATTCCTCCTATATTTTTGCTAAGAAAACTCCATAGACAGTATTGGTGTGCTATGGTCCATGGGTCATAAAAAATTGGACACAACTGAACAACAACAATAATAATCATAATTAGTAGTTATTATTTTAAAGGAACCTCATTTATTCTTGTGTAATAATGTCATAGTGCAATAATTATGGTAATAGGGAGCAAGATATAGTGGATAGAAAGATAGTGTAGGAGTCAGAAAGACCTGTCTTAAAGCCCTGCCTCCAATATACTGATTATAACTCTGGACAAATCATTTAACCTCTTGTGCTCTCAGTCAATTTTATTAAGTCTATAAGTTGTTAAACAATTTGAATTGTTGGAATCTGCACAACATACCATGAAATCAGAGGTCTTTCCCCACCCCAGAAAAAAAATTATACAGCAAGATGAATGCTTTTCTAATGAAAATGAAAGAGCTTTGTAGATGAAAAGTTTTACATAAAACAAAGCCATTGTTATTATTGAGTATAGCATTACAGGGCCCTTTGGTAAGGCCCTTGGGAAAAAGCAAGATAGTATTCACTACAACTTTAGTAAAGAATGGGGTCACTATCAAGAGGTCTGGTCGGTAGCCAACCTTCACTAAGATAAGATCAGTCAGTCAACAACTTTTATTGAATACCTATTAATTTATAGAGTAACATTGTGGGCCACCTGTAACATGATGTGCCTCCAACCCCAGGCCCTTCCTTGGTTCCAGAATTCTCTGATCAGGGAAGGGGGCTCTAAGCCCAGGGAGCACATCCTCCTTAATGACCCTTCAGTCAGAGCAATCTTAAAAGTGCTTAAAAATATCCAAGTTGTACTCTTAATTTTAGCTTACTCATTAGTTATTGTTATTGTTTTTCATCCTTTGTTTCTGAAGAGAACCAGTGACTCAGGAGGGTAACGTTTTAATTTGCAGGTGAATTGGATTTAGGTAAGGCAGACCTACTTTTTCCTCCCACGTCATCAGAGCCCAGTGGCAAGTCATAGATCAGGACGAATGGCGATGGCCTAGATGCAGTGAGAGATCTTTTTAAATTGTCTTTTCCAGGTTTCAAATGGCATCAAATAAAGGCTGAGATTCTTATAAAATCAAAAAAGTAACAATAATAATTTACTCTTATACCTGAGTAATACTCCCAGGGGGAGAATTCTCCCTATCAACATAGATAAACCCATTTATGATTTTGGGGCTAAGTCCTAAAGTCTCCCTAGAGACACACAGAATTTAAACAACTTGCCTAGCATTATACAGATAGTACCAATGGTAGAATTTAAATCCAGTTCTTCTAGATTCAAGCATTTTATCCATCACACCAGACTGCTTCTAATAGAAATTTATATTCATAAAATTCCTCCAACTTTTGAAAACATTTTTACATCTAGTATATCATTTGATCCTAAGAATCCTGGAATGTAGGCAGGGATGCCCATTTTCTACAATAGGAAAATGAGTCAGAGAAGCTATTATTTGACGAAAGCACTTCAATTAGCAAAAGAAATGCAAATAGAAGTCAGAATTTGCAGCTCCAAGCCAAAAGCTATATTTCTTTTTTCCTCCCTTACAGAACAAAAGCTTATAATTCTAAGAATGGTTAGAGAGCAGAGAATTAAACTGACCATTGATTGTCTAGTGCTGCCTCTAGCCCCTGCCTATCCCAATAACCTTGCTATAGGGCTATGCTAAATTCACCTCAATAAAGCCAGGTCACCAATAGCCTTCTATAGCCCAGTAAGAATGCTACCAGTGCCACACAGTCACAAATTTTTCCCTCACTAGTGTGCATGAAGATAATAAGGGAAAGGAATAAGCATTTATATAGTGCCTACTATGTGCCAGGCACTATCCTATATTATTTAACATTTTTTCTTCATGCTAAATGCATGAAGTCCAGGTACAGTCATCTTGGTCCAGGTTTTGGCCAATTCATGCTCTAGTTAATTAATCTCCTAGGAAATAAAGTAGCCCTGTGGTAAATCTGTGTTACATTCCTGTAAAAGGTTTGGTCCAGAATCCTTCTCCTTTAGAATTTCCCTAAATTTCTTTGAGATTCTCTCCTAGGGCTATGCAGCAGAACTATTCTAACTTTAACCATATCCCTACATTCATAACAACCACCTGCGACTAAGAGATGCTAGACTTAAAGATTCCTTTTTCTTCCTCTACAGGATGACCTCAAAGTCTATCTCAACTTATTTCTTACAGGCGATTTACTGCCTAAATGGCTTTAACTAGTCTTCACACAACACAGTCTGACTTCCACAATAGCATTCCTCTTCCCTGAGTATTTCTACTTTAACTGTTGTTTCCTAACTTTCCCTAGCCTGAACCTAAACATATTTTTTATTATATCCTCTCAATGCTAATATAAATCTGCATTCATCACAATAAACTTTCGCCACTTTTAAAACAATAATTAAGCTCCATTAGCACTTAAAAATTGTTCTAAATGCCTATCTAAAAGTGATTCTCTTAAACTTACAATTAGCCTTCTAAGAATATTTCTTACCCCATAAATATGGGAGGATCCAGTAAAAAATGGGCCATCTCCAAGGAAAGGGATAGAAAAAAAGGGATATAACCATTAATACATAGACAAACAAGTTACAAATAGATGTAGGAGTATTGACTTTAGTATTTCACTACTAATCCATGATCATTGGTATATGTGTTGTTTAAGGGAACCCCTTTTTAAAAATAAAAATCTCTTTAGATTCAGGATTTGGTGGTGGTGGTGGCTGTTTTTTGTTTGTTTTTTTTTTTTGTTTTTTAGGTGGCAGTCTTTTTAATAGAAGCATTTTGTTGTCATCTGTCATTTTGAGGGTGTTTTTCCTATAAACTATCATCATACAATTAACAACATCTCATTGGAAAATCCAAGATAAATCAAGGATACATTTTTTCTTTTTTTTAAAAACAGAATTCCAATAATCAAAATAGATATCATCTCATATATACACACATTATCTATGTATTTAGGGAATCCAGGTAGAGCAACAGATAGAGCACTAGTCTAGGTATCTGGAAGATTCAATCTCCTGAGTTGAAATCCGGCTTGAGACAAGTCACTTAACCCTGTTTGCATCTGAGGAAGTATGAGCCCTCATAGAACATCCCTCCAGAGAGAGGCCTGAAACAAATTATATGTTTAATTACTATCGCTCAACACTAGCTGCATGTTTGTGTGCATACATGCATGCGTTGTGTACAGTTGAAATTAAGTTAAAATGAGCATCAAAGGTAACCTTAAGGGCAATAAAGTTTAAAAAGGCCATGAAATATGTGAAAGGTAGATGGATTTAGAATTACAAATAGATGGCATGAATCTCAGATCTCTGGTCTTTTTTTGGTAAAGACAGGAAGACTGAAGCCACCTTTTCTTTTCTTTTCTTTTTTTAAATTTTTTTTAATTAAAGCTTTTTATTTGCAAAACATATGTATGGGTAATTCTTCAACATTGACCCTTACAAAGCTTTCTGTTACAAATTTTTCCCCCCTATTCCCCACCCCTCCCCTAGATGGCAGGATATCCACTACGTGTTAATTATGTTAAAATACTTGACAAATGGGATATATGTATACATATTTCCACACTTACTATTGTGCAAGAAAAATCATATTTACAAGAAAGAAAAATCAGATAAAGGAAACACAATGCAAGCAAACATCAATCAAGAGTATGAGAATGTTATGTTGTGGTCCACATTTCACATCCCTCTCTCTGGGTGTATATGGCTTTCTTCAGTGAACAATTGGAAGTGGTTTGAGACATTTCATTGTTGAAAAGAGCCATGTCCATCAGAATTGATCATCATGTAATATTGTTGTTGCCGTGTATAATGATCTCCTGGTTCTGCTCGTTTCACTCAGCATCAGTTCATGTAAGTCTCTCCAGGCCTCTCTGAAATCATCTTGTTGGTCTTTTCTTACAGAACAATAATATTCCATAATATTCATATACCATAATTTATTCACCCATTCTCCAATTGATGGGCATCCATTCAGTTTCCAGTTTCTAGTCACTACAAAAAGAGCTGCCACAAACATTTTTGCACATGTGGGGCCCTTTCCTTCCTTTAAGATCTCTTTGGGATATAGGCCTAATAGAAATACTGCTGGGTCAAAGGGTATGCACAGTTTGATAACTTTTTGAGCATAGCTCCAAATTGCTCTCCAGAATGGTTGGATCTGTTCACAGCTCCAACAACAATGTATCAGTGTCCCAGTTTTCCCACATCCCCTCCAACATTCATCATTATCTTTTCCTGTCATTTTAGCCAATCTGTCAGGTGTGTAATGGTTTCTCAGAGTTGTCTTAATTTGCATTTCTCTGATTAATGGTGATTTGGAGCACCTTTTCATGACTAGAAATAGTTTTAATTTCATCATCTGAAAATTGTCTGTTCGTATCCCTTGACCACTTATTTATTGAAGAGTGTCTTGAATTCTTATAAATATGAGACAATTCTCTATATATTTTAGAAATGAGGCCTTTATCAGAACCCTTAAATGTAAAGATGATTTCCCAATTTGTTGCTTCCCTCCTAATTTTGTCTGCATTAGTTTTGTTTGTACAAAAACTTTTTAACTTAATATAGTCAAAACTATCTATCTGGTGTTCAATTAAGAGTTCCAGTTCTTCTTTGGACATAATTTTTTTCCATCTCCACAAGTCTGAGAGGTAAACTATACTATGTTCCTCTAATTTTCTTATAATGTCACTCTTTATATCCAAATCATGAACCCATTTAGATCTTATCTTGGTATGTGGGAATTTGTTTATTTTTAAGGATTAGCTGTTTGCCCACTTTTTAAATTTACTTTTTTAAATTATTTTTTTTAATTTTAAATGATTTTTTTTAAAATTAGCAAAAAATCCACCTTCCCTCTTTCCCATCCCACTCTCTGACCTATAGGAAAGAAAGAAAAACAAAATCCTTGTAACAAGTATGCATAATCATAGCACTAGTCATGTCATATAAATATAGGCCAAATATGTGTATGTAATAATAATAATAATTTTATTATTATATTATTTAAATAGTACCTATTAGGTGCCAATCACTATATTAGGTTCTATTATTATCCCCATTTTACAGTTGAGGAAGCTAAGGCAAACAGGTCAACTAACTTGTACAAGGTCATATAAAGAATTTATCAAAAGATAAATCAGGTTCCCTACATACCTTAGAAATTAGATCTTTATAAATAAACTCACTATACAAATCTTTTCTCATGTTCTTGTTTTTTATCATTTTGTGTAAAAACTTTTAAAATTTCATGTAATCAAAATTGTCCATTTCCCTTGTCTGATCATCAATTCTTCTCCTACTCAGAGATCTGAAAGATACCACATTGCCCCTCAAAAAGTTTTGTGATGTCAGTTTGTCTAAGTCATATACCCATATGAAGATCATGTTGGTATGTGGTAAGAGATGCAAATCTATGCCTTGTTTCTTCCAGAATACTTTCCAGTTTTCACAGCAATTTTGTGTTATCATAAGGTTTCTTCAATATCTGGGATCTTTGGATTTATCAAACTCTAAGCTATTGTGCTCATTTATTGCTTCATATTGTGTTAATAATTTATTCTATTGATGTCTTTTTACTTCTTAAGCAGTACCAAATTGTTTGGATAATTTGTGCTTTGTAAAATAGTTTGAAATCTGAGACTGCTAGTCCCTCTTTTCCCTCACTTTATTTCATTTTTTCCCTTGAGATTTTTAATTTTTTGTTACTATTGATGAATTTTATTATTTCTAACTATAAATTATGACAATGACAATTAAATTAAGTGATTTGTCAGTTTTATTATGACTTAAGATGATCATGATCAATTAATATCTCTTGGATTATTTAGATTTGTCTATGTAAACAGTATGTTATAGTTTTAATCATATGGTTTTAAAAGTATGTCCTAACACATAGATTCCTAAGAATTTAGCATTTTATAGTTATTTAAATGAATTTTATCTTTTTTAGAGGCTTAAGATTTATGGGAGGTTATTTTATATCTTGCACCTTTGCTTAGAAAGTTCTTCTAGCCTGCTATTCCCCAACCAAGTGCTTGTAGGATGGAAGGCTTCAGAGCTATTTAGGAACACAAGGTAAAGGCACATGAAGTTAATATTCAGATTTAAAAATGCAAAATGTCAACTTTTATCTAAAAGAAAAATTTTGGGAAATAGTCTTTTGGTTCACATGAATTAAAAATGAAGAAGCCTCCTCATCCCTAACCTATTTCCATATATAACTCTATAGTAGGAGACAATTAGGAAATACATCCATGAATATAGATATAAGGTTACCCTTTCCCTTTGATGGTTATTTTTCATTGCTTTCTCCCCTCTTACTCTATACCTTTGTATCAGAGTTTATCTGATACAAGTCAAGTAATCAAAGTAAGCTAAGTAATTAAACTGAACAACCATAAAAGGCAGCTAAAATTCCTAAGTAAATAAAGTATTATACAGCCCAGACAGAAGATCTTTGATATCAGTGCTATACAAAACATTTGTTGAATTAACTGTAATTGTAAATGGGAAAGGGCTATCAAACCACGTTTCTTACTGCTGTAATTCTTAAGTCAATCTTATATGATCATTTCAACTAATGTATTGAACTAGATCAGAAGTTCCTAATATTTTTTGAGTTCTGTGAACCCCTTTCAACAACAACAAAAATTCATTGTGAATTCTCAGTATGCTTACAATGGCTATACTGACATTGTATTCCAGAAACTTCAAATTTAAATTTACATTATATAATGTCATAAAATATGAAATTTTATTCTACCTGCAGTTATGAAAACTAAATATAAAATAATTAAACTATAAAATATGTGTCATTATTTTACATGGGATGTTCTATAAGAATTAATTTCTTGTTTAGTCACAAAAATAAAAAAATAAATAATGTGTGAGACCTATAAAAAAAAAGATATAAATATAAGATCAACAAGATTTGGCAACTGATTAGATGTGTAGAAGGAGTGAGAATGAGGAGTTGAGAATGACATTGAAATTATGAACCTGGGCTGGAAGGATATGGCGCCTCAAAGTAAGAGAAAAGATCAGCAAAAAAATGAGTTAAGAAAAATATTAAAAAAAAAAAAAAGACTCAGCAGAGATCACAATGCTAGTGATCCTTTTAGGAAGAGCAGGTGATTCAGTAGATAGAACATTGGACTTGAAATCAGGAAAAATGAAAATCAAATTATGACTCAGACATTTATTAGCTGTGTGATTCTGAATAAGTCATTTAACTTCTGTCTTCTCAGTTTCTTTATTTGTAAAATGAGGGTTAATAATAAATACCAACCCCCAAGATAGTTGCAAGGAACCAATGCAATATTTGTGAAGGACTTCACACACCTTAACGTGTTCTATAAATAATACTAGCTGCTGCTACTATATATATACATATTATTGAGTCAATTAGGGTTAAGTGACTTGCCCAGGGTCACACAACTAGGAAGTGTTAAGTGTCTGAGACCAGATTTGAACTCAGGTTTTCCTGACTTCAGGGCTTGTGCTCTATCCACTGCGCCACCTGGCTGCTCCCTGCTGCTATAATGATAACAATAATAATCAAAATAAATAATATGATAATAAAAAAAAGAAAAATATTTTAACATATTTAACATGTATTGGACTACCTGCCATCTAGGGGAGGGAGCGGGGAGAAGAAGGGGATAATTCGGAACAGAAGGCTTTGCAAGAGTCAATGTTGAAAAAATTACTATGTATATGTTTTGTAAATAAGCATATGCAGAGTTTTATAGCCCTTTGGCCATGGTTCCGGATTGCTCCCCAGAATGGTTGGACCAGTTTACAGCTCTATCAACAATGCATTAATGTTCCATTAATTAATATTTCCCCACATCCCCTCCAACATCCAACATTTTTCTTTTTTGTCATATTGGCTACTCTAACAGGTGTGAGGTACCTCAGAGTTGTTTTAGTTTGTTTCTCTAATCAGTAGTGACTTGGAGCATTTTTACATATAGCTATAGATAGCTTTGATTTCTTTGTCTGAAAATTGCCTTGCATATCTTTTCATCATTTACTGATTGGGGAGTGACTTGTATTTTTATAAATTTAACTCACATCTCTATTTGAGAAATGAGCAGTGATACTTATGGCAAAAATTCCCACCCCCCAGTTTTCTGCTTTCCTTATAATTTTGATTACATTTGTTTGGTTTGTGCTAAATTTTTTAAATTTTATATAATTAAAATGATCTCTTTTACAAAATAAATAAATAAAAGAATGCTAGTTTTGGAATCAAAAGACCTTAGTTCTACTAGTTCTTTCTCTTACTCTCTGTGTAACTTTACACAAATCATTGAATCTCTGGGGACTTCGGTTTTCTCATCTGCAAAGCAAGGAGCTGGACTAAATAATAATCTAATACTATCTATTAACCAGGATTAAATTACATAATTCTATTGGAAGACAAGAGAGGAGATGGATAGGACAAAGACAGGAATATTATCTCATTTGTCTCATTATATTAGTTCCATTTATTATTAATTTCTGGATCTACATTTTTGCTCAAACCAGAAGTTACAAATATAATTACCCATTTTATTTCACTATGTTGAACTAATTAGTAAAAATAAAAGCAGAATATAAAGCACTCACCCATATGGAGTAAATTACTTCTTCTAGGCCACCAAAAGCAATTTATTTATTTACTTTTTTTTCTTTTTCTTTCTTTTTTTTTTTTTTTTGCTGAGGCAATTGGGGTTAAGTGACTTGCCCAGGGTCACATAGCTGTTACGTTTCTGAGACCAATTTGAGCTGGTGCTCTATCCACTGCGCCACCTAGCTGCCCAGCAATTTATTTTTTTAAAGTGGATAGAGGGGGAATTCATACAATTATTCAATAATCTTTTAAATTTAAGTAGGTATTCACCTGTTTGAGTTTTCATTATTTAAGATCATTCATTTATCATGTTTTATTCACTTTTTATCTCTGTGGGAGCTTTCCCTAAATGCTTAGGACCTTAAGAGCTAAATAAGAATTAAAACTGATGAATTTTTATGAGATTTTGATGTTGAAAATTCATGCTTTAAAGTATCTCTGTAATATTATAATTTTTTCTTTTAAAAACTCTCTTAAAAAGAAAAAAGGCAATAAAAAACATCAACTATGCTTCTTGGCATAAATTAACTATAATCAATTCTAGAGTATCCATGGAAAATTCTTAATCCCAAATTTGTTTCTCCCTACCACCCACTTTGTGCCTCTGACTGTTGCTGTGTACTCTAGAAATTTGTGTTGGTTTTTATATTTGCTCAAGAAAATCATAAGACAAGAAGCTGGAACTAAATATATATATATATATATTTTTTTTTTTTTTAAAAACTGGAGATCTTTTTAAAAAGTCCTTTTGCTTTCTAATACCTTACATACTATAATCTGGGTGAAAGTCACATGCCTTTCAATTAGACCATGTGTTAGTGCAGATATAAGTAAATACTGAGGGAAAAAATATTCATAAGATCCCCCTAAAAAGCAGCTTTAAAAATGTTGCTATGCACAGTTGCAGAACTCTTAAGGACTATGTTTACAACTATTATACATTATTTCTTTTCTATTTATTTCAAGAGCTGGATTGGGAATGAGAGATTAGATTGAATTATCTGTTTGCCACTTACTACATGAGGGACCTCAGACAAGCCTCAGTTTTCTCCTTTATAAAATGACAGGCTCAACAGCTCTAAATCTATGATCCTATGGCAAGCAGTAACCTATCTGTAACTGATCTTTAATCCAAATGCTTTTGTCCTATTTATAGTACAACTCTATTAGAAATAAATTTTCTAAATAATTTAAAGGAACTAAATGTATCATGATAGACATTACAATCTGCTCTTTGCTTGAGGCTCCCTTTGCTTTAGGCTAGAAAATTATCATTAGCTCCTCTAATCCCTTTAATTTATATCTGCTCTTCAATTTAGGGAAAACCCTCCCCCCTATTTTTTCTTTCTACTCTTTCATGCTTATCTTGCTCATATTTCCCTCTCCTTAATGCTTATCCACTTTTGCCTTCTGGAACTCTAATGTTGCTTTTGTTTTTCAATTAATAACAAATAACAATAATTAATAAAAAAATTAAAAATAATAAATAATAAAAATGAAAATTTAGTTTCTCTTCCATTGGAAAAAAAGATAAAGAAAAACAAAACCCTTGTAACAAATATTCATAGTGAAATATAATAATTTCCCATATTGGCCATTTTCAAAAATATTTTGTACCTTGAATATCTACTCTGTTTTAGGAGTTGAGTAGGATGCCTCTCTCTTAGAGATGTGCTTAATCATAAGAGATGGATCTCTCTCTTAGAATTGTGCTTAATCATTGTGTTGATCAGAGTTCTTAAATTTTTCAAAGTTTTTATTGGAAAAAAATTGTTCTCCTGCTTCTTTTTACTTTATTCTGCATCATTCCATACTTCTCAAATTTTCTTTTTCTTGAGAATTTTTTTTTGTTCTATGTTTATTTCAAGACATGACTAATAGGGAAACCTTTTGCATGTATACATACATGTATACACATATAACCTTATATCAAATTGCTTGCCTTCTCAAAGAGGTTGTTTGGAGAGAGAGGAAGAGAATTTGGAATTCAAAGTTTTAAAAAGGAATGCTAAAAATTGTTTTTACATCTCATTGTGGGAAAATGCAATACTAAATAAAGCTAACCACTACTATAATTGAGTCATTCCTAGGGGTGGTCCCACCTTGCTTTTACCATCCCTTGAAACTTCCCCTCCCTCTAGAAATTCTGGACTTTGATCCCAATCTCCTGCTCTTGAGCCTCTCCCACTGCCACTTAAACCAGTTCGTCATGGTCCCCTAAATCTTTTCATACCTTTTAATCCCTCCCTGTTCTCCCAGTTCATCCCCACGTTCTGACCTCACTTCCCATTCTTCAATGACTTTATCCCAAGTCAAAGTATATTCCTCCACCCTTGAACATGTTTGCTTTTGTGGCATTTACATCCCTGATGATCCTTTGCCTTACTCCCAGCATCTACACGCTCTACCCATATCCTTCAGCCATTTCGCGATGCTGAAAGAACAACCTATTCAAATTAGTTTAATTCCTGGTTTTAAAAATCAACCAAGAGGCGGATCGATGGCGCAGTGGGTAGAGCCGGAGCCCTGAAGTCAGGAGGACTTAAGTTCAAATCTACTCTCAGACACTTAACACTGCCTAGCTGTGTGACCCTGGGCAGGTCACTTAACCCCAATTGCCTCAGGGGAAAAATCATCTGAACTTATCCTTTCATGCATTATGTATGTATGACTACACTTGGGGAAAAAAGAGCACTACACTTTACTTCTTTACTACTCATCTCTTACTAAACTCTTCACTTCACCATTATACCGGATTAAGATCCTTCTCATGTGCTCCTAAATCCCCTACCCTCCCAAGATTTCCAGATTGGACCTGCCACCATTCCTTTTTTTCTTAACTTCACTTTCCATCTACTGGCTCCTTCTTGCTGTTACAAATGTGCCTATCTCTCCCATCATTAAAAATTCTCCCATGATCCTCCAGTCTCTGATAGGACGTCTACACTGTTTCCATAATAGCCAAAGTCCGTGAAAAGACAATTGAGTCCTTTAGCTAAAGCTTTCCTTTGATATCTGGCTCTCCTGTCACTAGCAGGTTTTGCGTATTCCAGCTCCCCATGTTGGAAGGCAGTTCCACCCGGTTACTATTAATTGGTGTCAGAAGTGGGATTGGACAAGGAATTGGGTCACTGGACTCTGCGCCTGCTGGAACAGATTAGGACCCACCCGAGATTTATTTCCCTGGAGTCCAACACACATACACACACACACCCTTATCTGGCAAGTCTTCCGTCCTCCTGCCTGCTCCAATCCTCCAACCTCCCTTGGTTGAACTTGACAGTCTTTGTAAGGAAATGTCCAGGCCCCCTCCTGTAACCTGGTTCACCCCAGATCACTCTGGTAAGTATATTCTTTCTTAACTTACTACTTTTAGGGACAGCTAGGTGGCGCAGTGGATAGAGCGCCAACCCTGAAGTCAGGAGGACCTGAGTTCAAATTCTGTCTCAGACACTTAACACTGTGGGATCCTGGCCAAGTCACATAACCCCCAATTGCTTCAGAAAAAGAAATACAACGATAATAACTTTACACTTCTGTTCATTTGCCTCTCTGAACATCTTTTTAAAATTGCAACTGTGTGCCTAATCGCATGCCTCAATAACTGTGTGCCTCAACCAAACTGGTTAAAATAAGAATTGCAATTGTACTGTTAGAATTCTTTGTCCATCTGTATCTGTCTTATCATTTTGTCTGTAAAATGGCTTTCATTTTTGTATTGTGAGCTAGATTCTGTTACCTTTAAATATTTAAAATGCAGCTAGTCAGGAAAACTTCTAAGGGCTATAGCCATAGACTTCAGAACAGTGAGAAAGATTAATGAACTCTCATAGTTTAAGCAATTGTCCCAGTAAGCAAAACTAACTCCCACTTCAGGATTTCCATGGGAGATTACATTAAAAGAAAAGAGGTGGGAAAAGTCTGCAGGACACTTTTCCCCCCTGTCATTTCAGCTTTGGCTTTGTTAGAATGACAGAAATAAAGTCAGATAATCAGTTTGCAGAACTACTAAAAACATTTTAGCAGATTAAGGAGTTTGAAGGATTTAAGATTGAAGAAGAGAATTCTTGAGACTTTGGGTAATTCCAGGAACTAACTCTCTTCTGAAATGTACCACTCTGTAGAATGTAAGAAAAAATAAGGATTAAATTTTATAAAAGCTAAATGTAGTTGGCATTTAAAGATTAATAGTTTCATTGTTCCAGAGCATTAGAAGAAGGTAGCTAGTTTGGAAGTGAAGGGGAAAAAATATAAATGGTTTGTACCTAAGGTAAATCTATTTTTAACCCTTCCTTGACATTTCTGGCCATGAAAAGAGAAAAGACTTTAAACCAGAGACTTCTGTGACTCCCCCACAGAGACTCTCTCCCTGTAAAATCTTCTCAACCTATTTTGAAATCCAAATCAGATTCCCAAATACAGATGTTAAAAAAATGCTGAAAAAAATGTAATTTGTATGATGTTTCTGCCCCTTCAGCCACACAATTCAGGCTCACCTGTTAGAGAGACAGCAGTAGCCAGATCCCTCTTGCCCCTGTAGCCTGTCCTTCTAGGTGAGCCTGGGAGCATCACCCAGGTACAGTACATCCTGCTTACTCTGCATCTGCAAGTAGCCCTAGCCCCAGCAGCTGCTGAGGGTGGGAGGGAATGGGTCAGTCCCATGGCTAGCATCTGCTTTGCCCTGCCACTAGGAACTACCACCAAGGGGAAGTCCTGGCGCCAGCTACGCTAGCCCTAGGATTTCCACTCTGCAGTCTGTGCTTTCTGCCACACATGCCTCAAAGTCCAGTCAGGATCTCCAGGGCAGGATCAGCTCTCAGGAGGACCACCCAGCTGCTGCAGCCTGAAAGGGTTCACCTAACATGGCACTATGGGGGGAAAACAGCCATTCTCTGCCTTTGGTGAGCCTACCCTTCTCTGTCCTGTTTGCAGACATTTTGTAGCCAAGTAATCTTAGGGAAGTTATCTTATCTCTGTCCCAGTTTTCTGATCTGTGAAGAGAAAAATAATAATGATACCCATTTCCTATGGATGGTAGGAGGATCAAAATAATGTAATGATTGTAAAGTGTTTAACCCAGTGACTGGTTTATGCTAAGCACTGTATTATTATTATTTCTTTAACTGAATGTAATTGTTCCATATTGATAACTCCAAAGTAGTCTGAAAATGTCAAAAGTAATGATATGAACAGTTTTTATATGTTAATTTAGAAATGTAATTGATGTTATCTGAAGCTTATTTGTGCTATTATTATATTTCTAAATTATCTTATATTGTGAAAATTGAGAGACCATTGTAACAAAAATACTGTTAAACAAAACAGCTTTTTAATTTGAATGCTATTATATATAAATTGGGCTTTTAAAAGGATGTGATAAAAATAGCTATTTGAAAACTTATTCAGTGAAGTATATTTTGTAATAAAACAGATAATGGTAATAATGTTTACTATAACAGTGAATTTTCATTTGAAAATATTGACTATATGAAAGTGTATACAGTGGTTTAAAGATGTAGCTTCAACATATGAATGAGTCAACTATCTAGTATTTGCTGTATGCCTAAATCTCAAAAATATGAGTTTTAACTTATAAGTAAAGAATATTACTTTAAGGAAACATCAGGAAAGATATTCAAGCCCTTCATTGTGGTTAGTGGCAATAATTTCTGAGACTGTAATTTACTATTGTTTTGAGATTTTGTTACAGGGATAGTTGTTTGAATTGTCATGAAGCCAGGAGTAGAAAATGGTATGTACTGCAATCTAGGAGGTACTAAAGGTACTTCTGTACCTGGGAAAAGTTTTGGGAATGACCGTGGCACATGGCCTAGGTAGGATAATTCTGACTCTAGCCAACATCCAGATGAGAGCTATCCCAAGATTCTGATGGGGGCTGAGTATACTGTCCTAAATGTTTTAGGCTTTCATGGAGTTTCAAGTAATAAAAAGCCACTGGTCCTAATTGAGAAGAATAGGGTTTGTGTGACAAGGCTAGAATGATAATTTAGCAAATTACCATAGCAGTTTAGTGGAGGGTGGATTACAGATGAGCCTTAAAGCAGAAGGCTATGTCCGTAGTCCAAGGGAGAGTTGATATGGGTAGGAACTGAGGCCATGCTCCTGTGAATAGAGAGAAGGGGATATGTAATAAAGAGCTTGTGAAGATAGAAGTGACAAGATTTGGCAATAAATTGGCTAGGTGTCATGAGTAAAAGTGAAGAGTCCACCAAGTTGTGAGTCTTAGTGACTGGGAAGAAAGTCAAGTGGTGCACTTGACAGGAATATGCTATGTTAGGAAGAAAGAAGAATTTGGAAGGAATGCTACTGTGTTCTGTTTGAGAGATGCTGCATTTAATATTCCAAAAGGTAGAGAGAATAAGGCTACATACATAGGTCTGATAATGATCTCTGTAGAAATTAAGGATTGCTCTGATGAGACTACCAAGCAAGAAAGTATAGAAGGAGGAAGAAGCCTCAGCTTCGGGGTACACTCACACAGAGGGGGGGTAACATGCATGAAGAACTGGCAGAGAAGTCTGAGGAGCAACAGAGGAAGAGAACCAGGAGCAAATAGTGCCATGAAAACCTATGATGGGACAGTTTCTAGAAAGTCACGCTCAACAGTGCCAGATGCTGTAAGGGTTAGATCCGATACTTAATAATTTGTAGAAGGCAGTTTTAGTTGAATGATGGGATTGAAAATCATTAACAGGATTTAGAAGTGTCAGACAGAACCGGCTGCAGCCGAACAGAGACAGGAGAGTCAGGAATCAAACAGAAGTTTTATTTCAAATGGCTTGAAAGGACACGTGTGTCAGGCCCCTGCTCCTAGCGGAGGATTCATTTTAGCATGAGGAGATTTCAATACTTATACCAATGGCTGCACGGCCAGCAATAGCCATGACAATGAAGGGTAACAGCAGCAAAGTTTAATCATGGCAGGGCTTCGTGTCCAGAAACAGTCTGGGATTTTGCTGGGAATCACTTCCCTAGAAATGGAGCCATGAGAAGAGAGTAGGAAGACAAGAGATCATACGACAGAAGGGGGAACACACTTAAGATCTCGGAGAAGACAAGAAATTAATGAAGGATATCAAGGTGAAACTGTCAGATAGAAGAACCAGGAGAAAGCAGTGTCATGGAAGCCAAAGAAGGGAAAAAATAAGCGGGAAGAGCATCCAGTGCTTGGTTCCTAGTGAGTGCTTAGTGTTTGTAGAATAAATGTGTATGGGTGTGTGTGGGAGGAGCATGTATAAGTGAGACAGACAGACAGACAGACTGAGACAGAGAGACTAGATGGCAGGCTCACTAAGAAGGGAAGACTTTAGTAGTGAGTGGAGTAGGAAATTAAGCCAAATCTTGGAGGGAGACAAGGAGGGTAAGAAGCAAAGGTGAGAGACCAGAGATTTCCAGGAATCAGAGCAAAGACCCCATGGCAGGAGACAGAGTGATAAATTGTTACATGAATGAAATCTCCTGCTCCATAAGAAATGATAACCATGAAGAATTCAGGGAAGCATAGGATGATTTATATGAATGAAAGCAGAATACAGTAAGCAGAACCAGAAATTTTATATATAATATATACAATATATCTTTATACACCACACACACACACACACACACTAACCAAAACAGTCTAACCTCACTCTTTGCAAAACTATTATTATAAATTCGAGGTGTCAAACATGTGGTCTATACTGCCTATGGCTTATGACACTCCTAAGTGTAGTCTGAACCAGATTAAAATGTAATTGGGAAATATTTAACAAAATAAACAAAAACACATAGACAAAACATATTATTATGTGGTTTTCTAAGTCAATATTCAGATATTAGTGAATTATGTACTATTTCTATTTGAGTTTGACATCATTGATTAAATAGAAATAATATAAAAAACCCAAACTGAATACTGTTAAATTATAATGACCAAGTTTGGTCCCAGAGAAGACCACCTCCCTCCCTTCTTTGTAGAAATGGACAACTAAAGATATGAAACATCAAGTTCACTGACAAACTCAGTAAAAGTGTTGTTCACTTTTGATGAACTAGGTTTTTTCTCCCTCTTCTTTCTTCTTTGTTATAAAGGATGAGTCACTGGGCAGAGGAGAAAGAAGAGATATATTCAGAAATGGAAATAATATAAAACCTAAAATTAAAGAAAACTTATAATGTTATATAAACTTAAGTTATTATTCATCTCCTCACTGCCCCCACAAAGGAAAAGTAAGAATTTCCTTTTTTCCTAGCATCCCTAATACCGTCAGTGACACTACCTTTCTTATCATCATGTTGGCTAAAATCCTAAAGTCATTTTGTTTTACTTTCTTCCTACCTGTCCCCTTCTCACTGAACAACTACAATAGCCTCCAATGGGCCTCCCTGAAATCCATCCTTCACACAGCTGCCAAAGGAGCAAATTTGATCATATCTTTATTGTTAAAACAAAACAAAACAAAACAAAACAAAAAAACCCTTCATTGGTTCTTTAATGTTGTAGACTAAAATCTAATTTTCTCAGCATGGCAATAATTTGACTCCAAACACTACTCCAAGTCTATTTCACAATACTTCCCTTTATATATATTTTATTCCTGAAATGATATGGATCACTAATTGTTCCTTCAATGTGTCTTGCCTTTCTGTATTATCACAGACTACTTGTCCCTCCATGACCAGAACAGTCTTCCAACTTTTTAGAAATCCTTCTCTTCAAGACTCTGTAAAACCTTCTCTGAACATTCCAACTGGAAGTATTGCTTCCCTCTGAAAATTTTCCTAGAGAACTTTTTATAGAATTCTTTTTCACCTCTATTCCATCCCACATTTTATTATACTTACTGATGCAGGTGGGCAGTAAAGTGGTTCAGGGGATAGAGAGCATCAGGTCAAATCCAGCCTTAAAAATCTTATCTGTGTGACCTGGAGAAAGTCACTTAACCCCTATTTGCCTCAATTTCCTCATCTATAAAAATGAGCAGGAGAAGGAAATTACAAATTTCAGTATCTTTGCCAAAAACAAAACAAAACAAAACCCAAATGAAGTCACAAAGAGTAAGACATAACTGAAACAACAAAGAACAATAATAGTGTTCTATGTTGTACATTACCCTTCCCCTCTATTAGTATTCAAGCTTCTTGAGGGAAGGGATTCTATTCATATCTTTATCCTTCCAAACCTAGAAGAATACTTTACATATTGTAGTCACTGTTTATTGGATGAATGGATGAATTTCAGCTACTTTCAGAGAAGCCTTTATGGAAATCATTGTTTACATCATGTCATTACCAGGATCTCAGATAGAATAAGATATGCCCTAATGTCCAATAAATTTAATGTCCACTTTCTTTTCATCCCCCAAATATTCAGATCCAAACCACAAGTTCATTCTCATATTATCCTGAAAAGTTGTTACCCACTACCTCATGTAGATATATGCATGATTTTGCTCTTTTTGAACAAAATATCAGGGCTGAAGTTATTTTGTATGTTACCACTAAGTCCACATTATGTGTTGATCTAGGGATTCCTTTTATGACATAATAAACATTTTCATGACCAGAAATTCATTTTAACTGTTATATTGAAGATCATATCCTATTTACTTTTTACCCAAAGCAAAAAAGGTCTAACCTAGACAATCCCATAACAAAGGTATAGAGAACAGTAGGAAGGATACAATAAAAAATAATTAAAAATAACTCCAAAACAAAGAATATAGTTCATAACATTACAAAAATGTCTTTTAAGTTATCAACTGCTTTGGACTATCTTTATAGCTGCTGCATGATTGAGAGAAGAAATTTTACAGCCCCAAATACTTGTTTTAATCATTATCCTAGATATATGTAGCACCAAGTACAATTTTCTAAATTGTACACACCAAAAATTTGTATTTAGTGTTTGAATTAGCTGAATTTGTCACCTCTATTGAACAGAAAGGACTTTAATAACCTAGTGAGTATCCAGAGGTAGCTTAACAAGGTAACCTATAATCTCAAATTCCAATGTAATGAAGACTATTAGAAAAAAATAGAGATGATTAGTAAATTAGAGATGATTAAAGGAGAAAAGATATAGTATTAAGTATTAGAAGGGTTTCTGTGTACAAGAGGGATTAGATTCATTCTATTTGTTAGTAGAGGACAGAACTAAAAGTAAAACTAAAAAGCTTAAAAGAAGTAAATTTAAGTTTGAAAGAGAGGAAAACAATTAGAGCCATCCAAAAATTTTCCTGGGTTTCCTCAAAAAGTACAGGAATCTTTCCTCAAGATTAGATGATCACATAAGATAGGGTCTTAAAGGATTTCTTTTCAGGTATGAGTTGAACTCTAAAGCCAATAAGGTCCCTAGTAATTCTGAAATTCTGTGATCCCAATTTTGTGAAATAAGCCAGAATATTGTCACATCATCTATTCACTTTCATAAAGACCGTGTGTTACTGAAATTTTTATAAACTTCAAATTTAAGATGCTCTTTATAACCAAGGATAATAATTCTGATTGAGGTTCGTTAGTGCTGCAGAATTTAAAAGAACATGTTCTAATAATGGATTTGCATTGATTCATTCAGACTTTTTCACCTAATTGCCCTTGCCTCCAAGGGCATTTTTTTAAAAAGAGTACTTTTAAAGTTTAGAAGCGGTCTGGATCCTTACATGGAGAAAAAGTGAAGCTAACTAATGTAAGTGAAAATTAGGTCTATGACCCTTACTTCATAAATATCAAATAAGTCCATATAGGGAATTAGATCCCTTTAAGCTAAGTGAACATATAAAAAAGCCAAATTGATAAATTAGATAAATTAAGGGGTCATTACGTGCCTTACAAAAAAAAAAAAAAAAAGACATTTTTTTCCTTCAACAAAAGTCTAATTCATGATAGTACTCCTTTAAATGTCCCTAATATAACTAAAACTAGATTCAGTTTTTTAAGTGGTCTATACTTATATTTCACAAAAACACAATATACATGTGCTGCTTCTTTTTTGCTTTAAAAACAAAAGTCTTTAATAATGAAAAATATAATACATTTTTACTCAGGAAAAAATATTACTTCAAGTCAAGATAGTAGGCATTTATTAAGCACTTCCAAAGTGCTTGTGCTAATCATTGGGATACAAATGCAAGCCAATAAGGTAGTCTTTGCCCTCAATAATCTTATATACTATAGGGAAAAAATAACATAAAAGAGAACTGAAAATTGGAGGAGGGGAAAGAGAGAGATGTTAATGTACTTAAATGAGAGAATAATGGTAAAGTTCAGGTAATGAAGAACAACTAATCCAAAATCTTTCTCCATGTGGGAGGAAGAACTCATGAATAAGAAAAGACTTGTGAACTTAGTACAGGTTCAAATTTCAAGTATTCATCTCTTCTCTTTCTGTTTAAACTGGGTCTATATCTTTCCCTAAATCTTCTAAAGAGGATCCACCCATTTCCCTCTAGACATTTTAAGTTTTGTTTGTTTTTTTTTAACTAAGAAAAGTACCTATTCTGTACTCAAGCTGTCAATGTTATCTGCTCCTCTCATGATATATTACTGGCCCAACTTCTCTTTAAATAATACATTTCTTGGACACTATCTTATAGCTTATTATTTCTATAGCAAGGGTCGATAACTTATGTGTTATATTAGCACAATAATTTTCATTAGTCAACCTTCTTTCTAGTGATGCATTGTTTAGGTTTCCAGTAATTTAAAAAGTTATTTAAGTTGAGCCTAATATATCGATCCATTTTACATTTGAATGCAATATTTCTGAAACTCAGTAAGGCCATTAGAAAGGATCTGGTAGGTTTTTAATATTGTGTAGTAGACCACATCTTCACTATCATATAACTGACTAAAAAGTGTAGAAGATACAAAGACCCCAGTATAACTTTTGTTTGTTGATTTTAGAAAACCATTTGATTCAAGAGGCAATTTTACTCTAATGACTGTCCTCCTACAGAGTGTCTACCATGCATAAGTCAAAATTATAAAAAATTCCTTGAAAGATAATAACCTTGTATGATGACCCTCTGGTAATAAATGGCAATAGGGCATAAAATTGGGTGACACTCATCAAAGGCGTTTGACACTCTCATGGAGGAGGTCCAAGACTGAATTTAAATCAAAGAGGAATTGTCTATGGATGATAAATTCCTCCACATGTTCCTAATGGCAGATTATATTGTGTTGACAGCATGAAATACTGGAACCTAGAAGAACCTCCTAAATGAGTTCCACAATCCTTCTAAAGAGTTATTCACACTTTTGATGTAGGAAAAATAAAGTGAATTATCTTTGTCTAAACTGATCCCTTTTACAATGTAAATGCTGAAGGATTATTATCTGTATTTGGGTGGGGGTGGGGTAGGGTGAGGGTGAGGGGGGGTAAGATGGAAGACGAAATATATTAACACTGATAAAATTGTAGCTCCATTATGTAATTTTGTTTGTTTGTTTTTTGGTTTGTTTGCTTTTTTTTTTTTTGAAATAACTATATTTCTTAGTATGGAGTGAATAAGATTCCAGCAAAAGGCCATATCTCTGTTATCAAACTAGTGTCTAGGTGGGCCATCGAGAGGTGTGTCTATAGGAAAAGGCTTTTTGTTGAATTTAAGTGGAATTTAAATTGGCCTTTGTTGCGGTGGGTCCTACCTAGTTGAATTCCCACAGCTACTCCCCGAGGCAAGCAGAAGCTTTGACCAGAATATCTTGTAATTCCTTGTTCAATTCCTAGCATTGACAAATTTATCATGACCCCCACAATTACTGTATCCAATCAGAAAGACAAGTTATGATGTCAACTTCTGAGATTATTTTTCTCCTATAAAGGAACCTACCATTACTCCACTTCCTTCATTAAAAGCTAACTACTTTTAGGATTAGTCTGCATACTAAATGGCTAGTTCATAGGAATTTAGCTTGCCAAATATCCTACCCTTTGTTTATGGAATTCCACTAGGGAATTCAGCCTTCCTCTTTTTGTTAATTGATAAAACTCCCTTTTGGAACTTAAGCCAGTCAACAATCAATGGTCTAACAATAAAAACCTTGCCCCTTGATTTGGAGAAAGTATAAACCTTACAAATTCTCTTCATATACCTCATGACACAAACATGAAATCCTAAAATACTTCTGGGGTTCAACACCTGCTCACCAACATTTGGTATCCTGAGTAGGAAGAATCCTAAAGCTTTGATACATTTTGGAGAGTTAAGTGCTTCTTCATTGCCCCTCATCTCATCAGTACCCTGTAAAATACTAGTATAATACTAAAGTAATTTTTAATATTAAGAATATACAAACAAAAAAAACTATGTGATATACTATGCTTTTACATGAAAATGAAACTAAAATAAAACAGCATAAATGAAACTATATATATATGTTATAAGGAATATGCATGTTTTTCCAAAATAAGATGTTAAAGAAAAAATAGATTTCTGTTCCTTTTAAAAGTAAAATAATTTTAAAAATAAAAGTTACAATAAATCACTGTCTTAAAGATTCTTCTGAACATATAATTCCATGAGGCAGTGTAATATGATACAGTGCTGAATTTAGATTCCAACAGATCAGAGTTTGAATCCTGGCTTAGTCATTTATCACTTGGGTCACTGTGACCTTAGCAAGCCATTTAATGCTTTGGTTTCTTCATCTGCAAACTGAGAAGGTTCTACTAGATGGCCTCTGTAGTCCTTTCCAGATCTGTATCAATGGTTATATAATTTTATATTCTTTTCAAAGAGAAGGAATAGGATTTACCTAATTTACATATGTTTGATTACCATATCATTCTTTCAGAGGTATAGGTAGTCATTAAAGAATGGGAATTATTTGGCTGTATTTTATCTTGAAAATAAGGGGCCTACAATACTATTAAGAAATGTGCTATGTGATGGCTTGTTGTTTTTTTCCTTAAATTAAGTTGGACTTCTTAGTGTGTAATAGCAATTTTACTTCATAATTCTTTGAAATAATTCATAGTGATAATTGTATTTTAAAGAAAAGCTCAACTTTCATTGTTTTAAAAGATCTATGCAGAGAAGACCTCAAGCCTACTGGCTTGTGGAGATAAAAGAATAGTCTACTGAACTGGTAATTTCACTGGTGTCAAACAGTAATGGGGGTCGCTAAATTATCATAAGGATTACAACTAGATTAACTTGGAAAACCACAATTTTTATTTATTTTATTTAATGTTTCCCTGTTACATTTTAATCTACTTCAGTGATACTCAGGAGGGTGGCAGGGCATGCACTGTGGACTTGAGAATACATTTTTTGTATCTCTGTCATAAGGAACCCTGGAGCAGAAATTCCTAGTAGAAATGCATGCCCTACCTTCTTTTCCATGTAAAGAGTAGCCCAGAGAGCATAAAGCAGTTAAGTACTTGATTTATTCAAGGCCACATGACCATTACATTGCAGAGACAAGACTTAAACTCAGATTTTCTTGGCCTCAAAGCCAGCTTTCTATCATGGCCTTTTACACTTCTCCAATGAGACAGCTGAAGTTGCAGTTCATGCCATACAACACAATTCAGTTCAGAAACTTAATTCTCCTACTAAAATATAGAAGGCTTGCTATCTGAACCTATAAAATATAAATTATCCATACTAATGAAATCAAGTGTATTTTAAAATATATCAGTAAAAAGCAGGAACCAGTGTCTGACCCTAGAAAATTAAGGCTAGCTCCTTTCCTTCATGGGAATGTTATGATCTTACTTCAGTCTTGCAGGTGGACCAAGATACATACTCTTATCCAAAAATAAATCTGTGTTTTATTTTCAGTAAACTATTTAAAATCTGTCCATTATGGGATTGGGTGATGAAAGGGAATGAATCCCGGGCAACCTCTCTGTTGACCTATGAAGGTACTTTCCCTTTTTTACTCCTTAAGTGTCTCTTCATAAAAATAAAAATAAGCAACAGGACTTTTAAAGTACTGCTCAGTTTCCTTCTTTCTCATTTCAACCCCAAAGCACTTCTTAGGTAGCTCTAGTGGGGTGGGAAGAACACTGAGCTATTATTCCGCTTCTAACTAACTATAAACTCACTTCCCCTGTTATCTCAACTATAAAATGTACAAATACTATATGAAGCACTTAATGTTGGTGAGCTGATTAATTGTTTGACCCTTACATCTGTTTATACATTGGATTAATTTATAGATAATCTATAAAATCAACCTTTAAAAATAAATTTTATTTTTTAAAAATAATTTTTATTGCTTTGTTCCTTCCCTTCCTCCTGCCTCAGTTATTCCTTACAATAAAAATAAAGAAGAAAAAGTTCAGCAAAACGAAGCTACTAATAAAAAAAACTAACTAAAATCTAACATAATACATAGTATTCTGTACTTCTGGCTCCCATCCTCTACAAGATACTTCTAATGTATTCTTTAGTAGCAAGCTTAGTCATTACAATTTTAAAGTTTCCCCAACTACATTTGATGAGCAACTAGACTACTAGTTCTCTGGGAATAATGGCAACCTCCACACTAGTCTAGCAATCCATAAACTTTATAAAGTAACTATAATGTGCCAGAAATTGTCCTAAGCACTAAAGATACAAATACAAGAAAGTCCCTGTCCCAAGGAACTTACAATATCATGAGGAAAGGCAACACATAAAAGGAAGCAGAAAGGGAAAGCGAGAGGGAGGAAGGAAGGTCCTGAGCAGCCAATCACTGTATAGAGGAGGCCCTCATATCTTTCCACTCCACACACCAACTGCTAACCAACTGCCACTGACCAACAAGTAAGTCTGAGTGTTGAGGGCGGCCACACCCTTCACTTCTGGAAGCTATCATCCCAGGACAACCTGCCCTGAGGTACATGATCTGACAACAGATTGTGCAAGTGCTGCAGTCCCATCTCGGGAAACAGAGTACTTGCCACCAAAGTTCTTGGCTCTGTTAAATGGTTCAACATCATAAGTTAAAGTGATTTTGTCCTATCTTTTGCTAAGGGTGATGGGACTTTTTCATTCTACTTAGAGCTCCTCCTCCTTAAATTTTGCTCTTTTTACCCTTTTTAATGAAAGCTTGAGAAGAGACACTGTCTTTCCTATTTGTCACCTCATTAATATCCAATACTTTATTTTGTATAATTATAAAATTATTAAAACCTTATTGATGGTTATAAATATTTAAAATATTAACATTACTAATTAATTGAAGATATTATAAATAATAATTAATAATTAAATCATCATTATAAAATCTTTTTCATTCACTCATTCCTGGGTCTTTTCATTTACATTGTTGTAATCACAATGTATGTTGTTTTTCTGCTTTCTGTTTACTACATTCTCTCTCAATTAATACAAGCTCCCACACTTCTTTGTAATTCATCATATTCATCATTTCTTTCTTTCTTACATTTTTTCCAAAAAAATTATAACATCTTTATTTAAAATTTTGAATTTCAAATTATTGGCTTCCCTCCTTTTCTTACCCCTTTCCTGAGATAGTAATCAATCAGATATAGGTTATACATGTGCAATTATGTAAAACATGTTCATATTAATAATTTTGTATGACTTGAATAAAAGAAAAAAATGAAAAATATGCTTCAGTCTCTATTCAATCAATGTCAGTTCTTTCTCTGAACTATATTCATCATTAGTCCTTTGGGATTGTCTTGGATCATTTTAGTGTTGGGAATAGTCATATTATTAACAATTATCCACTGGAAAATATTGCTGTTACTGTAAATATTTTCCTGGTTCTGTCCACTTCATTATGCATCAGTTCATGTAAGTCTTTCCAGGTTTTTTTGAAATCATCCTACTTGGATGATTTCATATTCCATCCCAATAATATACCAGAGCTTTTAGTCATTCCCCAATTAATAGGCATCCCTTTGATTTCTAATTCTTAACCAAAAAGAGAAGCTATAAATATCTTTGTACAATAATTTTCCCCTTTATAATTTTATAATTTTCTATATATCTTTTTTGGTCCTAAATTCTTTTCTTATCCATAAATCAGACAGAAAAACTGTTCCATGCTTTCTTAATTTGTTTATGGTATTATCTTTTATGTGTAAATCACGTACCCAATTTGACTTTATCTTGGTATATAGTGTGAGATGTTGGTCTACACCCAGTTTCTGCCATACTGTTTTCCAATTTTTCCATCAGTTTTTGTCAAATAATGGGTTTTGTTCCAAAAGCTTGGATATTTGAGTTTATCACATACTAGATTACTTTAGTTGCTTATTGTATTGTAAATTGCACTTGATCTATTCCATTAATTATCACTCTATTTCTTAGGCAATACCAAATTGTTTTGAAAATTACCACTTTTATAATACAGCTTGAGATCTGGTACAATTAAAATTACCTTCTTTCACATCTTTTTTCCCACTGTTTCCCTTAATATCCTTGGGCTTTTATTCTTCCAGATGAATTTTGTTTTTATTTTTCTAGCTCCATAAAATAATTTTTGGATAGTTTACTTGGTATGGCACTGAATAGATTAATTTAGGTGGAATTGCCATTTTTATTATATTGGCTCATCCTAACTATGAGCAATTAATATGTCTGAGTTATTTAAATCTGACTTTATTTGTGTGTAAAGTGTTTTGTAGTCACCCTCATATAGTTCCTGGGTTTGTCTTGGGAGGTAGACTCCCCAGTATTTTATATTGTCTATAATTATCTTAAATGAAATTTCTATTTCTTGCTGCTGGATTTTGTTGGTAATATAGTAAAAATGCTGATGATTTATGTGCGTTTATTTTGTATCCTACAACACTGCTAAAGTTGTTAATAACTGCAAGTAGTTTTTCAAGTCAAATTCTCTAGAATTTTCTAAGCATAACATATAATCTGCAAAGAGTGAAAGTTTTATTTTCTTATTATCTATCTTTAATTTCTTTTTTTCTCTTACTGCTATAACTAATATTTCTAGTACAATAATAATAGAGATAATAATGGTCATCCTTGATTCAGTCACTTCTGAGTTTAGTGATAAGGCTTCTACTTTATCCCCATTACAGATAATGCTTGCTGATGGTTTTAGATATACTCCTTGGCATTTTAAGGAAAACTCATTTATTCCTGTGTTTTGTAGTGTTTTTAATAGGAAAAGATACTTTTTCCTCAAAGGCTTTTTCTGCACCTCTTGAGATAATCATGTTATTGATAAGGTCAATTGTGTTGATAGTTTTCCTAATACTAACTAACCCAGCCCTGCATCCTTGATATAAACCTCAATTATAGTGTATAATCTTTGTGATATATAGCTGTAGTCTTTTTCCTGATATTTTATTTAAAATATTTGCACCATTAAGGAAGTTGGTCTATAACTTTCTATTCTGTCTTGGCTCTTCCTGGTTTGAGTATCTGCATTATATTTGTATTATAAAAGGAATTTGACAGGACTCCTTTTTCATCTGTTTTTCCAAATGGTTTATAGTATTGGGATTAATTGCTCTTTAAATGTTTGGTAGAATTTGCTCGTGAATTCATTTGGTCCTGGGAAATTTTTTCTTAGGAAGGTCATTAATAACTTGCTCAATTTCTTTTTCTAAAATGGGATTGTTGAAGTATTTTATTCCATCTGTTAATCTGGGTAATTTATATTTTTGTAGATATTTCTACATTTCATTTGGATTGTGAAATTTATTAGCATATAATTGGGTAAAATAGCTCTTAAAATTGTCTTAGTTTTCTCTTCTTTGGTGGTAAGTTCATCCCTTCTTAAAATGTTTATTATTTTTATTTATTACCTCAATGTTTTTCTTACTTTCAATTTTATTCTCTCCATTTGATTTTTTTTTTTTTTTTTTTTTTGCTTTTTTGCTGAGGCAATTGGGGTTAAGTGACTCGCCCAGGGTCACACAGCTAGGGAATGTTAAGTGTCTGAGACCAGATTTGAACCCAGGTCCTCCTGACTTCAGGGATGGTGCTCTATCCACTGCGCCACCTAGCTGCCCCTCTCCATTTGATTTTCAAGATTTCTAATTTGTCATTTAATTGGGTATTCTTAATTTGTTCTTCTAGATTTTTAGTTGTACGCCTAATTCATTCATCTTTTCCCCTATTTTATTGACGTAAGCAATTAAAGATATAAACTTTCCCCTAAGTGCTTCTTTGGCTGCATCCCATAAAATCTGGTATGTCATTTCATTTTCTTCAATGACATTTTTGATCGTTTCTATAATTTTTGATCCACTTGTTTTTTAGGACTAGATTATTTAATTTCTAATCTCTCTTTTCATTATCCATTATTGAATGTAATAATTTATTGCATTGTGATCTGCAAAGGATGTATTTACTATTTCTGCTTTTCTGTGTTTGGTTATGAGGTTTTTATATCCTAATACACAGTCAGTTTTTGTGTAGGTGCCATATACTGCTGAGGAAAAAAAGTATATTTCTATTTCCATTTAATTTCCCCAGAGATCTATCATGTCTTTTTTTTTTTTTTCAGAATTTTATTCCCTTCCTTAACTTTTTTTTTGTTTGTTTGATTTATCTAGTTCTAAAATGGGAAAGTTGAGGTCCCCCACTAGTATAATTTTATTATTTATTTCCTCTTGTAAAAATACTTAAATAATCCCATTTTAGAAAAAGAAACAATTCATCCCAATACTATATAAACTATTTGGAAAAATAGATGGAGTTCTACCAAATTCCTTTTACAACATATAGTACTGATACCTGGACCAGGAGAACCAAAACAGAGATGGAAATTTATGATAATTAAATAATGCCTCAAATATTTTTCTTCTGAATATTGGTCTTGATATCAGGAAGACCTGAGTTCAAATCCAGCCTCAGACACTTAATACTTACTAGCTGTGTGACCCTAGCCAAGTCATTTAATCCCAATTGTCTCACCAAAAACAACACATGTCTTTCTTGTAAAGATTCTGGTTTTTAATCCATTCTGCTATTTACTTGTTTTTGTTTTTTTCCTTTTCGCTGAGGCAATTGGGGTTAAGTGACTTGCCCAGCTAGGGAATGTTGTGTCTGAGACCAGATTTGAACTCAGGTCCTCCTGACTTCAGGCCTGGTGCTCTATCCACTGCGCCACCTAGCTGTCCAGAGCTACTTCTGTTTTAAAGGTGAATTTATCCCATTCACATTAACAGTTATGATACCTATTTTCCTTCTTGCTATTTTTTGTTTATTTTTCTCCCTCTCTTGCCCCCTCCCCCCTTTTTTCCTCCTCAAAAGTATTTTACTTCTAGTTACCATCTCCCTCACTCTACCCTTCCTCTTAATCATCCCACCCTTCTATCATCCTCATTTTTACTTCCTTGTGGGGTAAGATAGATTTCTATATCTATCTGAGTGCTTCCCTTTCTATTAGGCCAATTGCATTTTTCAGGGAGCTATTTTCCTCAGTAAAATTTGGTATATCTTTCCCCATGCTATTTATTGACTTTGTTCATGATTCTCTTGCATTTCCTCATTTCCCCAATTTTTCTTTTACTTCTCTAATTGAATCCCTTCTGGGATATTTAAGGAATTCTTTTGGGGTCTGAAACCAAATTAATTTTTCTTTGATGCTTCACATGTAAGTCATTTTGATCTTACTGTCCTCTTATAAGTTTATGTCTTGATCCTTCTTACCACCATAGTAACATTCTATAGTGAAGATCTTTTTGTTGTTTTTTGCTCATTCTTTCTACTGTTTTTGTGACTTGGTATTTTTATGTAAGAGTTGAGCTCTGGTCCTATACCGATCCAAACTTTTTGTGTAGGGTCTCTGGGTCTTACTGCTGGCTTTCACTAAGCTTCAGGGCTTCACTAATTGCTTTCCCTGTCATATAGACTTCCCTTCTGGCTTATAGCTGGGGGTGGGGGAGGTAGAGAGAGAGAACCTCCCTGTTGACCTCCCTTGAGTTTAGCTACTGAATGCTCTAGGGGCTGGATCTTACTCCTAGATTGCTATGATAACAATCTTTCCTGTGGAAAGTCCTGGAGGAGATTCCTGTTGCTAGTCTCTGCCCCAAGGGTGGGACTTCGAGGCTGGATTGCTAAGGAAACAGGGTCTCTGTTGGTAGGCCCCATGGGCAAGTCTTGCTGTTGGGGGGACAGGGTGGGGTTCACTGCTGATCAGCAATGGAGTTAAGGCTTTACTAGTGGCTTACGGTGAAGGTAGGATCACTGGGGAGGGGTCCTGTTGTGCTACATAGCCTGCTCACTTGCCTAGAGGGCTGCTGGTTGTATCCATCATTTCTTACAGCACAATAACATGCCATTAGCTTCATGACTAGATTGGTCATTCCTTTATAAATAGGCATCCACTTTGCATTCAGTTTTTTTTTTTTTTTTAATCATGAACAGTATTGCTATAAATGTTTACTCTTTATGGGACCTTTCTGACCTTTTTGGAGGGCTAGCTAGAATCCCTAGGACAAAGAGCTACTTTCTTTGAATAATTCCAAATTGATTACCAGAAGAATTGGACCCATTCACATCTCCATCAGCAGTGCATCAACGTATCTGTATAAAATAATTTCATTTACTGTTTTGTATGTGTATGACTAAGTAACATGGTAATCTCCTAAAAAGAGAGAGGCTATCTTGTTTTTGTTAACTTTCCTATTGACTCCTAGCACTGTTTGGCACCAAGTAGGACTTAAATAAATACTTGTAAAACTGAGTGACTCACAATATACTGGATAACCCATTAAAAAAAATAGATATATCTTTCTCCATTTCCATCTCCCCCCTCCCCAATTTCTTCTAGTTATATAGCATCTAGTATTTAGTTCTGTAGTATTTCTTCCATCTGACCCAGGCCAAATGCAAGTCTGAAAAGCCGTCTCAAAAAGCCCTGAAAAGGGCTTTGGTTTTTCCCCCACCCCCTTTTCAGTCTCTCTCTGTTTCTGTCTCTCTCATCTCTCATCATGCTAGGGAAGGAACGGAGGCCCAGTGAAACTTCTCTGTAGCCTAGTCAGCTAAGCGCCCAGGAGTCAAGTCGGGGCACCCTCCCCTCCCTCCAGCAAGCAGCTAAAGAGCCTTTGGCACGCCAGCCCGAGAGCTGCGGTGGCCCGGCTCGGGCATTAGGAGGAGCAGTGAGATGACTTCGCTTTCTTTCCCCTTTCCTCCCTCCCACTCCTCCCTCCCTGGCTCTCCGCTTGGCTCTCGGGCGGCAGCGACACACACAAGCACACACATACACACACACATACACCTCGGTGTGTCAAAGCCCACGTGTTTTCAGCCCGAGAGAGCTAGCGAGCCAGCGAGAGGCCAGGCAGACGCACGCACCGAGCCGGTGGAGGAGGTGGTGATGATGGTGGCGGCGGCGGGGGGGTCCCCAGCTCGCAAAAGAGAAACCTCTGGGCCCCAGGCGCTGGAGGCTCCCGGGCCCAGCCCTCCCGGGGCGGCAGCGGCGGAGGCGGCGGCGGCAGAGGCAGCTCGGTGACAGCGGCCAGAGGTGCCCGGCGCGGGACTCACAGCTTCCAGTAGCTGCAGCGACGCCCGAGCCGAGAGAGCCCCCCACGTATCCCCGCGGAGGAAGAGGAGGTGGAAGAGAAGGAGGAAGAGAAAGAGAGAAAGAGAAGGAGGAGGACGAGGAGGGAGAGGCAGGCGGCCCTGGCCGGCCCCAGCCCCGGGTTGGGGCTGGCTTGTTTTTGTTTGTGCCCCACATTTCCTCTGCGTGGTGGCGGCGGAGCCTCGTGCACGCGGTTATTTATTTATTTCCGGGCCCCAGAGCTCTTATAATGGAGAAGCTGTCAGCAGAAATTGCTGCTGGTGGTGGGGGTGCCGCCGCCGCCGCCGCCGCTGCTGTCCCTCCTCTTTTTTTTCCCGGCAGATCATTGTTGTGTGGGAGGGCAGCGGGGATGGACTTGATCTTTTGGATTTCTTGCTAGAACAACACCAGGCGGCCCAGAGCTGGGAGCAGCAGAGGAGAGCTGCCCCTCGGCGCTGCTTCATCTCCTGAGCTCAGATCCTCCCCACCCATCCTCTCTCTCTGGCTCTCTCTCTCTTTTCACCCTCCCCTTTATTTATTTACTATTATTATTATTATATATTTTTTGCTCTCCTCTTTTTCATTCCCTCCTCTTCCCTCACCTTCCTGCAGAGTCTCTTTGCTGCGGCAGATGTGTGTGGGGTCACCACACAGCTGGGACTATGGTGAAATTTCCAGCGCTCACTCACTACTGGCCCCTTATCCGGTTCCTGGTACCTCTGGGCATCACCAATATAGCCATCGACTTCGGGGAGCAGGTAAACTCACAGCGAGCAGCGCGGCCCCTTCTCCCCCATTCCCCTCAGATAAATGCAACCCTCAGCTCGAATACATAAGTAGGATAATTTACCTAAATGCTGCTTTTTGAACTGCCTTTTGAGATCCATACAAGCCCCAGGGCTCGAAGGTTCCGGTCGTGCACCGCCACCCTTACCTTCCATCCTCCAAAGAAATTGGACAGTCCCAGGCGGCACACCTGTTTTGCATTTGGTCCTCTTAGCAGTCTCTGCCCTGGGGGGGGGTGTTATTTCTTAATTCAAATGTCCAGATCTGAGTTTGTCTATAGTAAGTAGAGAGCCTGAAAAGAGGTATTTACAAAGAGAAAACTAAGGAGGATTCAGTGTAACACAGGTATATGCACAAACTCATACTTAGTGGATAGTTGCCCTGCAAATTTTCATTTGTTGGAGCAGAGATTTCCCCGTTTTGTGTCTTTTTAACCTGGATGTTATGTGATTGATTTTGCTACTCATTTAAAAAGGGTGATCTTGTTTACTGTCCTTTTAAAAAATATTATTATTATTCATTAGACTTTTTCAATTCTCTGATGAATGTCGAACACTTCACATATAAAGAGAAAGGTTTTCAGTGCACAGGAAGATTATGTAATTTATGGTTATATAACACACTGATCTGTATCTTAATTAAAAACTAGTTTTCAAAGGCTAATACTGCTGGATTTGTATTTATCTAAGGGTAAAGGGAGAGCTTTCTGTTGTAATTTTGCAAGTTAATATCCCAAGTGGAACTGATATTTTTAAAGTAGGAAAGGATTAGTTATAGCCAAGATAGGTACTGTTAAGTTTACCTTTGGTCACTTTTTGCTTCGTAGAAGTGGTGGGGTGGAGAATTTCTAGCTTTGTTTTTTATGCTCCTCTTAAAATAATTTCCCCTTTTCCCCCCACCTCTTTTCTCCATGTGGCGTCATTGCAAATGTAGTGCTGCAGCCTCCTCAGCAGCCAGTGGATGGGTACCTGCGTCCGTTGGAACCCCTACAGGGAACCAACTTATTCTGCTGATTCTAATGCTAGATAGAATTTGAGTTGAAGTAGTGAGGGACCTTTTGATCCTTAAAATGCTATTTCATTCAAAGAATTCTTTTTACATGCCGGAGCTTATTACAAACAGGACTCTTAGTGGTCAGTTTATTAAAATATCTTTCTTAAAGAATACTTGTTTTAACTGGATACCTAAAAGATGTGGATGTACTTTGTGTTAAAAAGTGTACTTGTTTTCAGAATACTTATGGTGAAACCTAAAGCTCAAGTGTTAACCTTCAAACGTTGCAGGCTGCTTGGATTAGCTCCCCAGTTTTCACAGTACTTTTGATTCATTGCATCTGCATAAAGCTGTAGACTTTCTGTGATGCGGCCCAAGGGAGAATTTGCTTCAGTTTCCTCATTGGGAAGGGCATTTACATTTAAAACATCAGATGCTCCTGGACCCAACCTGTCTTAGCAGTTTAAGGAGTTTATATATGGAATATTTGAGATTTATTTTAAAAATTCATTCTAAATATGCATTTATTCTATGGTCTCCTTACTTGTGTATGATAGTGGGGTATAGAGAATAGCTGCTATTTTATTTGGTAAAATCATGATTTTTCTCTTCTTTCCCGACCCCTCCCCCTCCCTCCCCTCCAGTCTTCTGGCTCATTCTCATAAAATATTTATTGGCTTCTTTGATAATCAGTTGGCACCTTTGTTTCTTATGTTTTTGTCAATTATTAGACCCTAAATTTACAGTATTATAACCTTGGCAGAATTGTAGGTTGTTTATTCACCTGGAATTTTTATTCTCTTAGCTTTTCTTCTGAGTTTTTCAAACATGCTAAAACTTAAACCACAATTTTTAAAAGATAAATTCCTTATAGTTTCCCTAGGAACACTGTGATGAAAAAAAAAAAAGGCACTTTATTAGAATAAAATGAGTTGAATCATGATACTGTCTTTGCCTCATGACTACCTTAATCTAATAAAAGGCTGTTCTAACATGTGAGAAGTGATCTTCATTAAGACCAAAGGACTAAGGAAGATCAGCACAGGCCAGATATAAGCCAATTGTGTAAGTGTCTTATCTGAGTAAGAATGATAATACAAATTCATTATTAAAATTCTAGCAATCTGAAGACAGGTCTATACTTGGGTAAGGTCCTGTGGTATTAAGGAGAACTTCCAGAAAAACAGGCAGCTGCTGTAATCAAATGTTGGTTTGGGATGATTGCAACTTAAACTCTGGTGTGCTCAAGAAAAGAATTACCTTGTTCTGGTGATATTATCACAGAGGTAGGAGTGCAGGCAGGAAAGGAAAATCATTAGGTTTACCAAACCTTGGTTTGCCTTTTGGTGTCCGTTGATAATTGTTTTTGCAAAATGAGGGATGAAGGAGCAATGAAGGGGAAGGGAGGTTACATTGCTACCCCATTGTCAAGGGGAAGTGGGACAATTGCAGAGTAGTCATATGGCTAACCAGGAGAACATTTTATAATTATTTAAAGCATTCTAAGACAGACTAAAATCAGGGCCACCATAATCTTCACTATCTGCCCCCTGCTTTCAGAGGGGAAATTTGGAGCTATTCCAAACAGCCTATTTTTATCAGACATCTGCAAATGCAGAGCTACTTCTATCACCAAGTTCTAAGCTGATTGACAAACATAAATATTAACTAAGAATGGGTTGATGTGTATTGTAGAGTAGTGGGCAAGGGGGGAATCATATAAGTATAATGATGCATATTTCAAATTAATTCATGTTCAAAGTGTGGACTTGTAGTCCACATTCTTCTTGACCCTTCATTGTGACCACAATTGCTTTAATGCTGATCAGGAAATGCAAAATCATAACCAAGAATAAAATATTTTATTGGCTTATTTAAACCTATGACTTAGTGGAAATACTTAGGCTACTTAAAATTTTCTTTTTATTTTCTTAAGGCTTTGAAAAAATATCACTAAGAACTTTTTTTGGTTGCTTCAGATTATATATGAGTTGGACTTTAAAAATATAAATCAATTTACATGTAATTCTATTGTGATCAGGGTAAGTTGTAATCATGTGACTTTGAAAAGGAACTATATATAATTATTGTAAGTATTAATAGTATATCTGGGTCAAGAAGAAGTACCTAATAATAAATATGCATTTCTTAATCTCTTATGTAAGCATTAATAATAAAGGGAGTATACGTCCTCAAATTAATACTAATGGAACTAACCATAGTATAATTAAGGAGAAAATAAAAATATCATGGGCCTGGTGTAGAACCCATGCTTTAACCTTTCTTTTATTACTATATTTCACATTGTAGATACAATACAATATTAATTTTTAAAAAACTATTACTAATATTAAAATTTTAAGCACTTGCCCCACAAAATGTTTGAAATAAGATGATCATCTGAATTAAAAATATTTAAAATAAATATGCTAGTATATGGTTAGAGAATGAGATTGTATATATGTTGTTTTCAGACATGTCTGACTTCCTGATGCCATTTAGGGTTTCCTTGGCAAAAACATGAATAGCTTGCCATTTCCTTCTCCAACTCATTTTACAAGTGAGGAAACTGAGGTTTAAGGGACTTACCCAGTTCCTTTTACTTGTAAAAAAAAAACTCATAAGACTTTCTGATTGCAGGCCCAGTGCTTTATCTAATGTGCCACTTAGCTAAACAATTCAATTATTAAATACCAAATTTGGACAAGGATTTTTGTTAAGTCTAGGTCATAAATCAATTAAAAAGGAAAGGCCCCTGACCCTCAAGGAACTTAAAATTTAGCAAAGGGAATAAAGTTTGTGCACAAATAACAATTATATAAAGCAGAATGTATGTGTAGGAGAAAGACCAAATATTATAAATGAGCTTACAATGAAAAAAATATTTCCATTAGGAGCATCATAATAACCTAATGACATTTTATTTATCTCTTAGTTGCTCAACAACTCTTATAGGCACTTAATAAGCATTTACTGACTGACCATGGCCTGGACAAAATCTATTTCAAATCTAGAGTTGTTTCTGAGACTTCTTGATTCCCGGTCCAATTCCAAATCTAATAGACTTCACTATTTGAATCTAAAGGATTCAGCAGGTTCAGGAGAATCCTGGGAAAGCTTCTGTAGGACAAAATATTTGTTGGAAGAGAGCCCATGACAGGACATTTGTTTTTACCCTAAATTATCCTCCTAATTGCATCTTTTTGGTTTTATTTTAAAATTTGGTAGCTACATACTTTGATTAGGGTAAGAATAAAAGCAAAACATGTTAAGTGATAGAAAATGAATCTCATAATGAAATAACTTCAAACTCACATGGAATTATAAGTTGAACATAGCTAATAATAGCTACCAGTCATAAAACATTTTAAAATTTGCAAGGCAGTTTGCAAATATTATGCCATTTGATCCTCACAACAACTCTATGGTAGGCGCTAAATGAGGCCAGATGAAGTTATATGACTTGACCAGGATCACAAGGTTAATAGGTGTCAGAAGTAGGATTTGAATTCACATTTACTAGGCTACCCAGTTGCCTTTTACATGAAAGCCACACGTAGCTAAGAAGATAACTAGGTGGTACAATGGGTAGAATGCTGGTTCTGGAATCAGGAACACTAGAATTCAAATCTCTGACACAGTAACTTACTGGGCCAAGTTACTTAATTTTTTTTTACCTTATTTTCCTCAAATAAAAAACTTGGATAATAGTGCTTATCTCCCAGGGTTGTTGTGACGATCAAATGAGTAATATTTATGAAACACTTAGCACAGAGCACATAGTAGGTACTATAGACCTGCTAGATATTATTATTATTGTTGATGTGATGCTGAGATATGGAAAGGTGTTCACATGTGAAATGACTCTCTGAAAATATCTTTATGTGATGTCCTTTCTCCAAGTTTTAGTACCATTTAAAACCAAGCTAAGTTTTGAAGCAGACAATATGATGTATCAGTCTTAAGAGTATATAGGATGCAGCTGTTATAGGCAGATGACCTGTGTTAGGTCACTTAATCTCTCCAAGTTGTCATTTCTTTATAAGATGAGGGAAAGAGCATAGCAAGACTTTGTAGATCAAATTAGAAAAAGCTATAGAAAGTTATAATGCAAATAACTCACAATTTTAAAGCAAGCAAAATAGACAAATGAATAATTTTAAAGATAACTGCAGAATAAGCAACATTTCTACTTTTCTGTGAAGAAATAGGGTGTAGGTCTCTAATTCCTTGGTAAAGGGTACTCTTAAATAAGGAAACTCTTTTACCCAAGCAAGTTGCATTTCCTCTGCTATGGATAAGCTTACTGAGTTGCCCAGAACCAAGAGGTTAAATAATTTGTATGGAATCTCAGAACAGTTTGTGTCTGTGGTGGCCCATGAAACCATGGCCCCTGGCTCCTAGGCCAACTTTTTCACTTTGCCACATTGTCTCTGGAGAAGTTCAAAGGGCGGTTTATAAGAGAAAAATGAAGATATTTTCCACTTGGGCAGAAATTTGGCTTGGTAACTTAAGCCAAGGAAAATTTGGCAATTGTGTTATCAGCTATCTTTGAGATTGTGTTAATATTTCTATTACTTTGGGTCATTCTAAAGGATTCCTTGAATTTGGGCAGGGCTAATTTGGCATTTTGAAAATTATGCTTATTAGTATGTGGGTGGCTTGTGTAGTTGTACTTTGACACATATAGACATATATAGTCAATAAAGACTATAATATTGTCTTTTCTGTTACAATCTTTAAAAGTGAAGTTATATAATTAACATGTAGTGGATATCCTGCCATCTAGGGGAGGGGTGGGGAGTAGGGGGGAAAAATTTGTAACAGAAAGCTTTGTAAGGGTTAATGTTGAAGAATTACCCATACATGTTTTGCAAATTTAAAAAAAAGTGAAGTTATTACATTGTCATGTTTATATTATATGTAACATATTATTATTATCTTATTAAAGTGCCATTGGTTTTTCACAGTTTAAGAAGGGTCTTGGAGAGAAAGTTAAGGCACAATATAGTATGGCTGAAGAAACACTGCTTCTGTAGTATAATGTTTTAGGTTCAAATTTTGCTTTTGGCAGTTACTACTTGGGTGGCTTTGGATACTTCATTCCCTCTCCCTGGTTGTCAATTTTCTTCTTTCTGAAATGATAGGGTTGGATTGGATGACCTTTTAATTTTGTAAAATAGAATCTAAGGAACGTGTGTCACCAGAACAGAAGATGACTAAAAAGTGGCTATTAACAAAATGTCTTAAAGGATTTGAAAAGATGTTTAGTAAAAGAGGGACTTATGTCCTTCATGGAAGACATAATTAAAAAGGGAGGAGCGTGGAAAGGTTCATTTGAAGTAGGACATGGATGTTATCAAGCAGAACTTCCTGATAGTATGGGACTAACTATGACCAACTGCATGAGGGTCTCTCAGGAAAGCTGTGCTGCCCCCAGCCCTTAGCAGAGTTCTGGCACCTATAGTCGAATCTCAGCATGTGCTTGTTGACTTGATTTGGGCTATATCAAGCACTGAAATGGAATTCAGTTAAGATGACCTCTCCTGTCCTAGGTTTCCACAGTTCCTTCTTTAGTCATGGAGGGGCTATTGAGCAGGATATACCATACCTCATGATAACATGAATTAGCAATTTTACAGGTCAGTGACTTTTTCCCCTTTTAAAGTTACTCCTACTCTGTAAAAACTTCTGTTACTAAAAAAAATCTTTGGCTATTCCCCAGACTTGGTGGGTTGGAAGGGAAAGTAACGTCAGGACTTCCTTGATAACCATATTTCCTTGATAACTATATTTAGAATGGGACTGAGGAATAGAAGAGAAATAGTGGGTTCTTCTGTTCTTTACCTGGATAATGCTGTCTTGTCATTCTAAACATCAAACACTGGTCAGGCCTGTGTTTTCCCCCTGTGTTTAATGACCACTTTTCACCAGTGAATTCTTTTACTGTTCTCCAGCCTAACAACTCAAAAAGACCAGGTCAGTTGCCATTTTTCTACATGTGTGTGTGCTATGTTTGTCTGCAGATAATACCTGTTTTACTTCTCTGGATTCTACAATAGAAGGATTGCAAAGGCTGTGGTATCACAGATCCAGAATAATGAGTAGGCTGGCCCTTCCTTTCCCAATCCTGGGCTCCCTAAGTAAAGAATAAAGAAGAATAGCAGGTATTCCATTCACAGGCAAAAAAAAAAAAAAATTATAATCAGCTCCCTGGTTTATTTTCTCATTCATGAAAATTGGTGAAAAGAAATGAGGTAATTTTTTGAGGCCCATATTTTAACAGGTACATTTGCAACAGTTAATCAGATAAAAACTAAGTTTAATATTGGGTCTTTCTATTTTTCTGTAGATGGATCTGCAGATTTAGATAGCTGAAGCAAGAGACATATTTTTAAGTGTCATTTGCTTTTGTTTGTGTATAGAAAGTTATTTGAAGACTAACTTTAGCATGACTTCCTCAAAATACTATTTTTTCTAAGCATATTTTTTTCAAGAAAATATTTTGAAAATTTTAATTAATATTGAAACATAGTCTAACCAGTGTCTTATAGCTCTCTGTCAATAATTTTAATTTTTTTTTTCAGGACAGTATGATATCATTTATGGCACTCTTTAGATAGGGAGGTACATCTAGTTTTGTGGTATTTGAAAATTATTTGGCTACTTCTCTGATTAGGAAAAAGGCTGCTCATTCACTTTGGCCTGAAAAATCTATTTCTATAGAGTGTTTAAAAGCACATACTTGCAGGGCAGCTAGGTGGTACCTTGGATAGGGCACCAGCCCTGAAATCAGGAGGACGCTAGTTCAAATCTAGCCTCAGACACTTAACACTTCCTAGTTGTGTAACCCTGGGAAAATCACTTAACCCCAATTGCCTCAGCAAAAAATAAATTAAAAAAAAGCACATACTTGGCCTGAAAAAATTAATGTGCCTTATTAACATACTATAATATGTATTATATTTATACATATAGCATCCAGCAGATGAACTTCAAATTATAAATGTGATAATTTTGGATTTGTCAGTAAGACAAAGAGTTAGACGTCATTTGTTATTGTTTAATCATTTTTTAGTCATGCCTGACTTCATATTTCCTTTGGGGGTTTTCTTGGCAAAGATACTGAAGTGGTTTGTCATTTTCTTCTCCATCTCATTTTACAAATGAGGAACCTGAGGTAAACAGGGTTAAATGAATTGCCCAAGTTCACACAGCTAGTAAGTATATATGAGACCATATTTGAACTTAAAAAGAGGAGTCTTATTTACTCCATGCCTGGCATTCTGTCCATTTATCATCTAGCTGCCCTAAGAGTTAGAAACTAGAACTCAGCTGTATTTCCAATATTTGGTAACAGTACATCAAAACCTTTTGTAAATTACTGACTTGCTTGAGAAAGATTATAGTTATATTTTCAGACCTAAAAGGAGATATATATATATATATATATGTATATACATATATACATATATATATATATATATATTTCCCTCCCTAAATTAGAACAGAAGTAGGTCTTAAGAATTAAATAGCTTTTTGCAATCATGAAACTGGCAATATCTGTGCATCTTGTTATAGGAAGGACACAAGTTAGCTAATGACTGGCTGTCTGGCTTTGCTTCTAAGTGAGCTGAGCCTGCACATTTTGTGTTTAAGCTAGTTAGCAGTAGGTCAAGGTTACTTAGTGAATTTCTATAGCATTTTGTTAGCATGTGTAAGGCAAGACATTTGACAGTTCTGCAAATTTAAACATTGACACAGCTTATCCTTTTTTATGAAAGTCACAGAAAAAGTTATGGTCCCTAGAATTAATGGATGCCTTAGCCATTAATTTCACCACCACTACTATCATCAGAAGCATGTGTTAAAACAACTAATCATGCATTTCTTTGCTAAAGAGCCATAGAGACAAATGTCTGGTGAGGACATCTGTTATGACATCAGTTAGTGAAGGAGCTTGAACGACTTCTTCTGTACTCAATTGATTTTGACATACAAATTTTAAGTTACCCCGTGTGAGATGTTGGGAGCTGGCAGTTGGAGATATTTAAAATGCTTCCTGTCCTCAAGAAGCTTACATTCTATTCCCTAGTAATATGGTCCTGAAAAAAATCCTTTGACTTACTAAGCCTGTTTCCTCATTTGCAAATTGAAAGGGATGGAGCAGCTGGTCTCAGAGCTCCCATCCAGCTCTACAGTGTTAATTCTGGAAGCTGACAGAGGAAAAAAGAATTGGTTCTACCAGCTGATCTGAAACCTTAACTCACAGAACTCCAAGTTCTTTGGCCACCACCGTTCCCACCTGCTTTAATCACAATACCCTCTATGGTTCCTTGTGGTTTCTAATAGTTCTACCAGACACCATCATTGGCCCTGGTTTAGACCTCTCCCTGGCATCTCTGCCACCCTCCTGAGTCATGAATCAAAAAATTTAAGGAAAAGAAATGTAGCTCTTCCTCACAGAGTGATGAGATTAAAGGTTTTAGAATTGAAGTAATAGTGAAGATGAATCTCTGCAAATCAGGAACTCAGGGAAACTATGAGGGAGAATTGGTAGGTGGAATGGACAAATTGAGGGAAATGAGCCATGAACCAAGAGCAATTAAAATCAACTATTCTTCCTCTCTTGTTGATTATTAACTCATGTTATCATATCAGTAGCTCAGACATGAGCACTGGGTTCTATAAGGGACCTAGAGAGAAACATTTGGAAGAAGAAAGGTTGGTATTTCCTACATAAAATAAGACTAGGTCATCATCTAACTGGGGTAAATTTTTCACCCCTGGTGATTGTTTTTTCCCCTTGAGCTACCAGCTAATAAGAAGTAAAAATATCTCTACATTAGGTCAAAAGTATTAACATTTCAGAAATGCTGCATAAAATTTAATAAATTTAGTAATAAACATGAAGCAGAATACTTGTGGTTTCTGTGTTACATTGTTTGGCCCAAGTGAAGTCATTTTACAATTGGAAACCTACATGTGAGAAAAAACATTAGGATGTTCTTTAATCTTGCTTTCAAAGCAAAGCAACTCAATATCTTTTTTTAAAATTTTTTTTTATTTTTAAGAAAAATGCATAACAAAAGAGAGGAATAGTGTTGGTATAAATCTAAAGTAACATAAAAAATAATTATATCTGCAATGTTATTTATTTTGAAAACTTAATAGAACTTAAGGCTGTGCAGTATGTGGCATTGGGGAGAGAGAAAGACAGAGAGAAATACCAACAAAGAACTAAGGAAAAGAGGTTAAAAAAGAAGATGGACTTTCTACCTTTTTTCATATCCAGTCAATGGTAATGTCCCAGTAAGTAGAAAGACATCTTGATCTTCAGTGATGAATCATATTCCCATCCCAACTGATTCCCAAAGCTATTATTTTGTTCCTTTAGAACTTTAGGCCCTTCTGTTCATGGAGTACCTTCATCTGAAGTTAAAAGCCTTTGATGTAACACTCTTAAATTCTTCAGCATTTCAAAGAAATATGGAACAAGTGTTTATTCATCTCCTTTCTTCGGATGGGTTGCATCACCTGGGAGAATACCTGTCAAGTTACCCAGCTTGGAATGAAGTGTACCTCATTCTTCCTCCCACACAGAGTTATGCAGCTATTAGCTGCATTACACCCAAATAGGATGAAAGGCTCATCCTAGCATTGCAGATGGTCACCCCATAAAACTATTTACTTGCTTAGAACTTTTCCCTAGATCTTCTCACACATACCAGGATTTTAGCGATGAAACTTGAGCACTGGTAACTGAGTCTGCAGAGTATACTTTTTATCCTTTGATTAAACTTTTTTTTTTAATTTCCCCCTTTTTGGTTGAAACTATTTTCTTTAAGGGTCCCCACTGCTAAACAAAGCTTTGCCAATTTTTCAGACACACAGAAACATTCCATGTAACTCATTTTGGGCTAAATGTCTGTGAGAATCATGTAGTACTTAAGAAAGATAATGCCCGTTCTTTTCCCATCTGCCCCAAATTACCTATTCTTTTGTTTTTGTTCTTTTCAGGGAACTATAGGAAGCTGGGTGTGATTCATTTCTTACATTAAAAGTTATTTCTTGCTTTTGTCATACTTGAGATATATTATGATTATGGCAGTTTTAATTTTAATTTGGACCTCAATCATGCTAATTATCCTATTGCACTAATAAGTTAATTGAGAACAAACAATGTAAATTTGTTTGAACAAATATAGGTTCAACTAGTGGAACAGATAGCTTTTCTGGATGAGATCTCCTTCCCTCTTTAATATCTTTGCAGTAGTATTCAGCACTTCAAATTAGACTGCTCTAAACCATGGAGGAGTGAAATCCTTCTGTAGTTTCATTTTTTAAAAATTTAAGGCATGATTATCTAGAGATCAATGACCTTTTCTATAATGTAATTCCTTTAAGCTGTTTGAAAACTAATTCATTTCTATGGGCAAATATCCACAGACCAGATATTTTCCATATATTTGGTGTGAAGAGAAGGAAAGAATTGTATTATTCACAGAAAATATCTGTTATTACATGTCCTTAGGCATAGAAAGAACTCTGAATGAACTATCTGCCTTTAGTAAAACTTCCTGTGTGTATGTGTATGTGTGTGTGTGTGTGTTCAGTAGGGAGAGGCAGTGGTGGGGAAGAACCTAGAATGATTCTTCTGCCTACTTCCTATCATCCTAAATCTGATTCCTGGCTAACTTTGACTCAGCTTTCTCATTGGTTGGGGTTTTTTTAAAGGGATTCTCATGGATTCAGAATTGCAGGAACAAAATAATTCCAATAAAGTTTTACCTAACATTGAAGCTTTCATCCCCATTCTCAAGTGGATACTGAATTCAAGAAGTAAATTCCTACCCTAGAGAATGCCAGAGAACTTCATTGGGTAGAGCACTAAGATTTGGGAAATCAGGGGAACCGAGCCCTGACTTTGCTATTTATTTGTCTTGTGACTTTAAACAAACTATCTTGACTTGTAGTTTTCTTATTTACTGAATAGTGTCAGTGTTTAGCCCATTTAGTTCACGTGACTATTTTGTGGATTAAATCAAGTAAATGATAGAAAGCACTACTAAAAATCATATTTATTACTTTAAATATAGGTAATGCTACCTTACATAGAATAAAAAATATAAAACATTTCATATAGTGTTTCATACTATATAAAGCTAAGATAATATAATTTATTAATAACCATAAATAATGTCATCTATAGGATTTTTTGCATCCATCCTGGTCAGACATCTCCATTGGCCTATCAACACAAGACACTCCTTATATGTATTTAAGCCAGGAAAAGGAAAAGCTCTGCTTTGCAGAGGGAAGGCATGTTATTTACAGGAACAGAGAGTTGGCAAAGCTTCCCTATCTGAATCCACCCTCCCCTACAGTGGTGTTGAATTTAGGCTTTTCCATTGCTTTTACTGTGCATTCAGGTACAAGTCTAGATTGATTAAACATCCATTACATTAATTACCTATTTGTGAATTCTTCACAGAAAACAATCACTAACTAATTTGCCCAATTAGATTTTCTGCTGGCTTATGTATCTTCCCTAATAATAATATTCTCCCCATCTGATGACCTGATCCATCAAGCCACTTGCCCCCTCCCCCCAAGTGAGGGGCAGTTTGTTTTTTGTTTTTACTTTTCATTGGGACAAGTTGCTTCAGTGCACATGCTTGTTTGTTTGCACGCTCGAGTAGCTGGCTTTTCATGCTCTGCAATGGCTTGGTGTTTAGTATAAAAGATGTTTCCTAAAACTAGACCCAGCTGGGTTAGGTACAGGCAGAAGCATGTAGATACCAGATGCCAAGAACATTTGGGCTTAGACTGGGTAGAAATATTTTTTGTCCCTTTTTCACTTTTGGGAAAACACATTTACTTGTGGTTTTAACCATTATTGACTTTTCCTCCTCATCCCCAACCCCCACTAGTTGCTAGGATTTTAAGTAATGCCCATGCATGGTAAAATTGCAACTGGCAATGTTTTGCTTCCAGTTTTAGGTTGTGATTTCTCACCTGAGGTACCATCCTATCTGCTCCCTGCTTCCTTGACTTTAGATATAGAAGGTATGACAATACATCTACTATGCTGACAATTACCATAGTAGTGTATATAACATGGCAACAGTATAAAAGGTGCTACCCTGATGATGCAAAAGCTTAAACATATTTCCAATATAATTTATTGTCAGAGAGTAGTTCAGGACTTCAATAATAGGAAGAATAAAGCAAAATGGTAAAAACTGAAGAATGAGACTGCTGAAATTTCTCATGTTGATAAGAAAAAAGAAATTGGATGAACTGGACAGTTTTTAGAGACTTGACTTTAAAGTCAGGAAGATCTGAATTTCAGGCTTATTTTGGGTACATGCTAGCTATAAGACTATGGTCAAGCCATTTAACCAATCAATATTTACCCTCTAAACAGCTCTTTAAAGGGTTAAGTTATAGAAGGGTTTCACATTGGATACTGATGCAATTTTAAGTCCAAACTAAGAAACACCAATTTTTAATGTTGTCATTGTCTCCTTCTCCTCTTCCTCCTCATTCTTTCTGTTTTTATTCATCTTTTCATCTCTTCCTCCTCTTCCTCTCTCTTCTCCTTTTTCTTTCTTCCTCCTCTTCCTCTTCCTGCTCTTCCTTCTCTTCTTCATCTTCCTCTTCATTGTCTTCATTTTCCTCTTTGTCTTTTTCTCCTGCTTCTTCAATGTGTTTCTTTTAAAAATATATATCAATACATGTCTATTTTCTATATATGGCTTATTCTATATTATTTTAGGGTATAAAATATTTTGTTATGCAGTTGGCTCTAAAATATCTGTATTATTGCACTTGAATTATGGGTAGCAGAGTAGAAAAGGATTTTATCAAGTCATGCAGCCCAAACCCTTCATTTTACAAATGAGGAATTAGACATCAGAGAAAGGGGATTTGAATTGCTCTTCCCCAATGAACATGGTTTCCCTATATCACCTCATCTCCCAATTGGTATTTGTAATAAACAGTTTTAATAATTCTGATACAAGTTATGAAACTTTCTTTTTTTAAATGTATTTATTTAAAACTCATGCAAAATAAGAGAAAACAAAATAGTAAAAGAAAGAAAAAACAAACAAACAAAAACCATTTTCATGGGCTGAACAGAACATTGGGGAGGATTCAAGAAGAGTTGGCAGGGATAGGAAATTATATCTTATTTTATACACAAACAACAATAATCAGGAGTACAATTTATTAGAAAAAAGAGTAGGGATAGTAATCATTGATCTCAAAGTTAAACTTAAAGATTCAAACAAGAGAAAAATCTACATTATATGTCAGCCATATTAATATTGATTTAAATGTACATGCATATGTATATATGTATGTAGGATTATGTGTGCGTGTGGGAAGATATATATGTATGCATATACATATAGTATAGGTATATATGTTTTATATATATATATATACACATACATGTGTATAGGTGTATATGTTATATATACATACATATATATATAATTTCTTACTATCATAACTCATACATACAGTTTAATTACTATTTTTACCTTTTCCTAGGGGTTTTGCTTTTTAGAGTCAAATCATACTCAACTCTGACTCAATCTTTTTTTTTTGGACTACCCAGTTACTAATGTCAGTCTCAGACATATGGTTTACATTTCCTATAAGACTTTCAAAAAATACTTAATCTGCAACCTTATTATGTTTTGCTTAGGATATTACAATTGGTATGTATTCCCTGACTACACATCGATTGATCGACAGAGGACATGACCCTAATCTTTGTCAGCCACAGGAGGAAGCCAGCCAGGAAAACAAATTTGGGTTTGAAAGTACATACTATTGTATATTAAATGTGTTACACTTTTAATAATGAGCTATCTACTTTGTTCAGGGACTGGGTAGGAGAGGGTAAAAAAGATTAAAAAAATCTTTGCCCTCCAAGTCAGTATTTATTCTGTAATAAGCCCTTTAATAACAAGTAATGGGCTATTATCACAAAGTTTCTCATCTATGTTATATAGAATGCCATCCTTAAGATTTTACGTTCATCAGCTTCCTAAGAAAACATTTTTCTCATAACATCATAGTAGTTGGGTTCCACAATAGCTCAGAGAGGCTACTTTAACCTAAAACACCATGTATTCACAAAATATATAATCAATCAACAGACATTTATTAAACTGCTATGTGCCAGATTCTGGGGATAAAAGGACAAAGAATGAAATAATCTATACTCTCAAGCTAAAAGGAACCTTTGAAGTCTGTCATCATGCTATCATTTTCCCGAGGAGGCGGTTATATTTAATAGTTGCCGTACCATTAATTTTTTTAATTGTCTAGATAACTGTTCCTTAGAACCAGATTCATTCTAAGATGTTGAGACTAATGGAGGTTAGAGATTGTGATGTGGACTTGGGAGAATTTTCAAGATTTTGAAAGCTTACGGTCTTATTTTATCAAATTTGAACTGAGACTTTTTTTCTTGATGCAGCTAAATAGCTCTTGTCTTATAGCATTCAGCCATAATTAGCATCATTTTTTGGTTTACTAGTAGAGAGAAAGGAAATTTATTGAGGTAACTGAAATGTTCACCATATTTACTGCTCTACTCTATGCATAATACTTTTCTAGGTCCTATGGAGATGAGTAAGACCCAGTTCTTGCATGCAAGAAACACTTGTTAGGGAGTTAAGACAATTATAAAAGTATTTTATTTTTCCTTGCATTATATAATGAAATGCCATAAAAAATAAAAACATAAAAAAGATCATCTGAAGAAAAAACACATGTGGTGAGTACAGGGAATTTAGAGAATTGAGCCAAGAGTTCATAAAGTATGTAGCATTGAGAAGGGCTTTGAAGGATGAATTAGATTGTAAAGGTGGAAATGGGAAGAGACATCAGAGGGAGAGGGAAGAGTAATAACATGCATTGTGCATAAGATGGCTTTAAATTTACAAAACGCCTCTCCCACAGTAATTCTATGAAATACGTACTTCGAGTAGTGTTATCTCCATTTTACCAATTTTGAAAGTGAACCTCTGAAAATGTTACTTTTTCCTAATCAGATAAAGTACTTGAAGTAGGATTAAAACTCAGAGTTCCTGACTCTAAGTCCAGAATTCTGTCCACTGAGCCCCATTGCCTCTATGTGGGCAGCATGAGTATGGGGATAGATTTATAATTTAAGAAACCTTAGAGGTCACACAGTCCTGTTTCTTCACTTTGCTAGAGGTGAAAAAAGATGGATTTCTATGATGAGTGGGATAGTAGGACCGTGATGTAAAGAGTTTTGATTGTTCACTACCAAAACACACACACACACACACATACACACTGACCAATGGGATGCAGTAGGTAGCCATCAGAGCAGTTCTTAGTAAGGTAAATATGGTAGTTGTGTATAAGGTGGACTGAGACCTGGGATGGGGAGAGACCAGGATGATGTGCCAGATTGAACCCTGTTTGCAGTGCTTTCAGTGAGAGATAGTGAAGGACTGAACTAGAGGGTAGTAGTGGGAATGGAAAAGAAGAGAAGATTGTGAATATGTGAGAGAAAGGTAGAAATCACTGAATTGCAAGAAATCAAAAATACAACAAGGCGAGAGAAAGGGTGGTAATGAACCTTAAAGGAAGAAGGGATGTGGTGTAAACAAGACATGGGGTCAGGCTTCTTGCTTGGACCACCAGGGAGCACCATGATCCTAGAACTATTGGGATCTGTGCATGGGAGAAGAGGTTACATATACCGAGGCATTTTTATGTATGGGATTATGTTGTACTCAGGAAATGTCTGTAACCCTGTACTTACAGAGTTAAATCAAATAGCTTGTTGTAATATTTGGGGAATCTTTCATTGCATTGAACTTGTGTAAAGAAAAAGAACTTTAATATCTTTGATTTTCTTGCAATTTTAGCAGTATTTGTTCAAAAATTCATATTTTAACTAAATTTTGATCATAAAAATAATTTTCCCTGCTAGGTAAGTTGCAGTAACCTGATTATCATTTGCAAAAAGTCTCATACACACACACACGCATGTATATACAACACATACATATACACACATGTATGTATGTATACATATAGATATGTATATATGTGTATATGTATGAGTGAAAGCACACTGGACTTGAAGTCAGAAGACCTGGATTCAAGTACTTGGAGCCAGCCATATCATCTATTTTATGCTGAGTGAGAATGGCTATTATGCTTAATCATACAAAGCAAGATAGAATTTAGAATAAAAATTGATAGTTAATCCAACATCCTCATTTTACATATAGAACACTGAGGCCCAGTCAGGGTTACCCAACTACTAAATGACTGAGGATTAAGCACCAGATTCTCCTGACTCCCAATCCAGTAGTCTATTATCACACATGGATACATGAATCTTTTTTCACCTGCTTTGGGCCCATTGGGTATTTAGGACTATGCTAGTTGGGAAGAGGATGAAGACAATGTTAAAGGCAAGCTAGGTGATTGTGATATTATTTTTAATAGTGGTTTTGCAGGAAAAAAAATACATTTTGAGGTTAAAAAAAAAAAGCACATTTCCCCTCTTTCCAGGGTGAATTATGGCTTCTGCCCTCTGCACCTGAGACAATCCTTAGCTAGTAAGAGAATTCTTTTTTGTGTGTGTGTGAGAAAAAAGCCATCCTTTTTGTGCCATAGAAATTAAAAGAGAGGACCACAGAGCAGAATGGCTTCTTCAGGGCCATTGTAAGTAATGGAACTACAGTGAAACACAATCCCAGCTAATAGTTGCCAAAGCAAACCATTAACTAGCATCTTTCTTTTCCTTATTTCCTAGTCTAGAGTTACAGTTTGACTCTTCCCTGTTTACTAAGGTAAACCATGTACTTCATTAATTAGGAGGAACAAATAGATCCTCTTAGGAGCTCAGCTCTGGCTTAGTGCTGTTTCAGTGCACAACTTAAATATTCAGCCCAGTCCCTGCTGAAGTATCATTATTCATATTTTCCCTAAAAATGCACAATTGACTTTTAGATTTATTGAAACTTCTTTTCAGTTTCTTGTACCCTACAAACAGTATTCCCAATTTTCCTTTTTCTGTGTGGCTGCCAAATTCTGCTTTCTTAAAATCTAATTAGTGGGAAAATCTCAGCCATAAGCTCCGGGAAGATATTACATACTTCTTTATTTTTCATTACCCTTTCATAGCCATCAAGAGATAGAACCTTCTCTTTGGTGGTTTTCTTTAAAGAATTCATCAATTTCACAATGCTGCCTGTGTAGATTACTATAAAATGTCTGTTATTAGTAAATCCTTGTATTTCTATTACAGATCTACTAACTTTTCTCATTAATTCATGTAACTTCTGTATAGGATTATTAGGATAGAGACCTAGAGATAAGGGTAGAGAGATACGAAAAGATGAAGTGCTTTGCTCAAGCAAGATTAGTGGTCAAAACAGTGAATCTAGACTGTTTAAATGCTCTTCTCCTTTATCCTTTTAACTATACTAATGCTCTAAAACTATAGTTTATGTGGAACTGCAAGGAAAGTAATACAGAGCATCCTGTTTAGAAGGACCAACAAAAGCCCATATTGCATAAATTTTGCCCTGTTTTTGCTAATGAGAAAGAAGATAATATTTTAATATACAGCTTGATTGAGCCATGTTAGAAATTGACAACTTTTTGCTCCTCTGATATTAAATCTAAAATAATTTCAGGCTCAATAAATTTTATTAAACAATGAAGTGCTATAATGCAACAAGACAGATGGTAAACTGGAAAAGAAAAATGGTATGAAATTACTTTAAAATGAAGCTTTGTCTAATAAGTGAGAATATTTTAAGCTTTGTCTTTCAGGTTAGGTCTTGTCATCTGAAGCGAAGGACATTTCCTCTCTGAGTCCATGGAAAATGCTCCATGGTTAGGACTTGCTAAGATGTTATCATAGAATCTCAGGCCTGGAAAGGCCCTTGAGTTCCACAACCACCCTTGATATTTTCCAGTGTCTAACAGCCCTCCCATTAACTATGGAATGTGTGAGAGCCTTGGGGCCAAGAAACAAAGAATTCTGTAGAAATTCTAGAGAAAGCCTTGAAAGCAGATAGCTCTTGATTGTTTTCCTACAGTGTCACTAATAACCTGCTTGACTCTTAGTTCTCTTTGTTTCATAGATGATATGAGGTCACTGGGCTAGAAGGACTACATTGAACAAATTTCAGACTAGAATGGAGCCTAAGGAATATTCCAGTTAAAAGGAACATGAGTGTGGAGGCTTCTTTTCTCCTGTTAGCTATTACAAAATAATATGTCCTTTTGAGCCAAAGAGTAAGCTTATTCTTAGTTTTGTGAGTTGTGATCTTTTCAAGTGCTGATACTCCTAACAATCTTATTTCTTGAGCATAAGGTAATAAAATTTAGGGACAAAATATACCATTCAACTTAGGGAGTCTGAATTTGGTATATTACTAAGTTACATGAAGAGAAAATAAGGTCAGAAACAAAACAAAAAGGAACTTTCCTTTTATTTGGAGAATATGGGGAAAGTGAGTAATAAGAAAAATAGGCTTGGAGCTCAACTATAATAGTTAGCTTTTAGAAGATAACTTTCTGGCTGTCAATATAGAACTTTTTAAAAAGTGGAGCTGGGGATAAAGATTAACAGCAAAAACAAACAGTGGTATGATTTTAAAATATATGATACTATCTTGCAAACTTTAATACCAACTTATCCTGTACAAATTCTACTTGTCCTGTTTGGAAATTATTTTTTAAATCAAAAGATTTTCTCTTTGGAGTTACTCAATTATAGATGATTGTTACCATCTATACTGCTGCTGTTGGTTTTTTGGTTTTTTTTTTTTAATTTTCTTCAATGTAATATAAAATCTTTTCAAGTTGATTTAAATAAACTAAATATAAACATCAGAATTTACAACTTTTAATGAACAACAGAAGGCATTATCACAATATTAATATTCTGAATATCTTGGTTTTTAAAAAAAGGATTTCCAAATTAAACATTTTCCAGTGTCTAATAGTCATATTTTAGTCCAGTGTCTAAAAGTCATAGCTTTTAAAAAGTAGTTCATCTATGTTAGTCTTTTTTGTGTTTTAAATTCAGTAGTTAGGTTTACATTATTTCATTTCATTTTATTAAGAAAATGTAGGGGGTGGAAATTTTCCTTCCAGGAGTGGACAGCTCCTGAGTAATGAAGCATTATTTATCTTTTCCTTCTTTCCTTTCCTTCTTTTTTGGGGGGTGGATTGGGGGAAGGGGGAAAGAGCATCAGGGAGGACACAGGGTCAAGGAAAGTTAATATAATGCTCTAACAAGTCTTTCACAGTGTGACTTAAAATTTTTTTTTATTTTTGTCAAAAAAACTAGAACTAAAAAAAATAGGCTTTTATAGATTCTAAATCTATTCACCCAATCTATTTGGCCATAGATATTTGATATAGTTCTTGAATATAATTACAGCTGAAATAAAAGGACCAGCCTTGCCCTCATCTAGTTCCTAGAAGTATAAATATATGGACCATCATTGTTCTTCTGCCCTCCAATCCTAATGTTCTCTTGGCAGATCTGTTTACTCACTCTCCTTCCTCCTCTATTTACTGAAGCAGTAATGTCCCCAAAGGATTCATTTTACTCTCTGGGTCTCCCAGTGCACAGCTGTTTGCTAGTAACAACACATCACTGGCGAAGACATCAAAGGCTCTTTTAATATCCAAAAAAGAGATCGTTCCTAGTGATCTTCATGCTTTCATTATCAACAACCTTTGACTTTGTTTTTCTTTTTAATTTTTTTCTGTTTCTTTTCCCAAAATGAAATAAGGAAAGGAAGTATTTCTCAATGTTTGTCCCTTAATATGGAATCTTTTGTGGTGTATTTATTGCCAATGCATTAATTCTAATTAGGGATGATACTTTTTTTTTTTGGTAAACTTCTATGACTACAGTTTGAAGAGATGCTGAGTTTGGGTTCTGTTCTTACAATATACTTTAAATCAGTGTGCCAAAATAAGATTTCTAGAAGCAGAGGAAATAAATGCATATCATATTTTTCCAATAGTTAGAAGTTCCCTGAGGGCAGCCAAATTGTTTAATTCTGTCTTTGTGTCCCCAATTACTCGTGCTCCATAGTAGGCATTTAACAAATGCTTTTAAAACTTAGTGACATTTCATTAATACAGATTAAATAGTCCAGGCCATATATCAATCCTGAAAACCACTTAAAAATCATAATCCCACATTTAAGGATTTCTATCAAAAAAAAAAAAAAAGACAGGAATTTAAAAACACTGATTTTAAAAGGTCACCAGCAAAGCCCTCTAAACCCACCTTTCCCTCCAAATAAATAAATACCTGTTTAGTTTTTTAGTTACAGCACAAATGTGGAAAACTCAAGCTTTGACTAGTTGATCTCAACAAAATTTGGATCTAACAATATATATTATGTAAATTAATGAAATGCTACCACCACAATTACTGCAAATAACATGTAGATTCTGGCATGTTATAGAAAAATAAAATTCTGTCAGTATCAAGAAATTAGTAGTACAAAATCTTATCTTATTAACTAAAAGCTTCTTTTGAACTTTATTTTAAGGGAAGTGAAAGATTTAAACAACCAAAAAAAGCAGTAGCCACATAGATGATATATAGGTGGGTGGTGGTTGGAGAAGCTGATAACTTGACAGGTTTGGCAGGTAAAGCCCCGCCCAAAGGGAAAATAACTTTAAGCAGAAAACTGACACCAAGTTTTATGGCCAAAATCTTACCCTAAGGACAAACTAAGAAGCAGTATCATCAAATTTCTTGGGTCTAGACAAAGAATTTGTTATATAGACAGCAAAAGGGAAAAAAAATTAAACACTCCCCAGCTCAAAACAAACACCAAAAACCCTTAAAGTGACAGCATGCCAACAAACAAATCTTCCTAAACTAACATCACTTTTAATTGTTCCATTGTGAAGGAGATTTTTAAAAAAAATACAAGGTCTATAAGGTGCTGGTCTTTCAATAATACCCTGGCACCCAACCAACTGAGCTTTGCTTTATAATCTAGAGTTTTAGATTTTCATTATCACTAATGACATGTATTATTTCTTTCCTGTTTCTTTTGTATACCCAGCCTTCATCATTAATACTGAGATAAAGAAGTTTTTTTTTTTTTTTTAGAAAAGAAAAAGAAAGACTGAATAGTTAACTGGCTCATTATTACCCTTAATAAAATTGGAATTATATTTAGTTGATGCATTAAAGGGAAAGGTGCAGTTAGCTAAGCATTGCCAACAAGAACTTACAGGGCAATTCCAAAGTGCCTGGGCAGGGTGAGAGTCAACCATAGAAATAATGTTAATGTTTACCCTTCTTCCCTATCTAAAAAAGATTTTAAGTTACAGCTATGTTATTTTTTGAGTTGGTAGTGAAGTTATTCAAGCTTAGTGCAAAAATATGACACATTTCTGAGAATACTGAAAGAGAAGATGAACTACCATTCTTCAGAAAAATCATTCCTGTTTATCTTTCCTGGGAGAAAGAGTAAGCTGTCACACCAGGGTGAATAAAGGTGCCTTAAGATTTTTTTAGGCTTCAGGGGATGGAGAGGGCAGGAAAACATCAGCTCAGGGTGTGGCAGGAGATGGAGCTAGGAAAATAAATTTAATGTTCATATGCCTTACTGGAAGGGGGAGTGTTGAGAAAGCAGGCATTATGATAGGAAAAAAAACAATCCCTGCATTCAGAGCGCTTACATTCTAACTGGGAGATAAAGCATGCAAACACTTAACTATACACACACACATATACACCAAAATTCAAATTCTGCCTCACATAATTATTAGCTGTGTCACCCTGGGCAAATCATGAAACCTCTTAGGCTTAGTTTCCTCCATCTGCAAAATGGGGATAATAATAATACCTATCTATATCACAAAATTGTTATGGGAATCAAATGACATAAATTAAGGTCTTTGCAAATTTTAAAGTGTTTTACAAGTGCTAGATATTACTAACATTTTTTTTCTTTGTATCCCTAATTCTTAGCACTGATAAATCCTTAGTCCTTAGACTAATAAAATGTGTTGCTAGATTGATTTGAAAGAAGGAGATATTAGCTAAAAGGAAGGACAGTGTTTTAGTAGAAGTCTCTGCATGAAATGAGCTATGAATGAGTCTTGAAATTCTAAGAAGCAGGATGAAGAAGGAAGCTAAAGTTTTTAATGACAATGTGAGTGTGAGGAACTTGTATTTTATCTTTTTTTTTCCAAGTAGTTTTTTTTTAATTGACTGATTATTTTATTTTATTTTTTTTGGCTGAGGCAATTGAGGTTAAGTGACTTGCCCAGGGTCACACAGCTAGGAAGTGTTAAGTGTCTGAGACCAGATTTGAACTCAGGAGCTTCTGACTTCAGGGCTGGTGCTCTATCCACTGTGCCACCTAGCTGCCCCTCTTGTATTTTATCTTAACTGCAATAGGGAACCATTGAAGGTGCTTGAGTTGTGTGTATTTACAAAAGGTTTACATTAAATGTGTGTTCCATACAAAAGATACAGATCTTGTCTAGCAATTTTTTAGAGTATAGTATAAATAATAAACTAGAATTCAAGGTGGTGATTTTTTTTTTCTCTACCACAATTCCTTTTGTAGCTCAGCTTTTAGCAGTGATAGGAATACCTCCTGTCATATTCTAGAGCCACCCTTGAGAAAGGAAATGTCCATTTCCTTCATTGGGGGATGTGAGCTCCTTGATGGCAGGGGCTTTGGATCCTTAGTACCCCACATGGGCCTCTGTTAATAGAAGGCACTGAATACGTTTTCTGAATGATTTTTTTGCCCTTTCTCCTGCTTTAGTTTTACTGATTTGGCCATGGTCTTATCAACCTTCCATTTGTTGAGCTCTGTTTAATCTTCCAATTTTCTAGTTTCTCTTTTGTGCGGTTTACCTGCTCAGTTACACCAGGTTGGTCTTTTTTCTCATCTCCTTGGTTTGAATACAGCCCTCATTTCCCAGGGTCAAGTACATTATAAGGAGGTTGGATCTGTATCAGTCAGCAGTGTTTTTATTTGACCTGTGCTGTCCCATTAATGACAGCTATGTGACCCAGAAGATTCTGGGTAGCTGCTGCTTAGGTGTGGTAATTAATATACTCATGAAGTAATCTCCGTGAATATGCTAATCCCCCCAAGGGCAGCAAGCCACATCATAGAGAACGGTGGCTTCTCTGGTGATGCTTTCAAAATAAGCTTTTCTGTGTTATGGCAGAACCACCTCAAGAGTAGAGCATACCAAAAACATGAGATAATTGTGAAGGGCAGGTTTTCTTTATAGGAATTTTTTTTTGCCTGGTATGCTCTGTTCTACCATCCAAATCTAGGAAGAACATTCTGCTCTAATTGAATAGATGATGCTGTCCCCAAATAAATATAAATATAAAATCAATTTATTTTCCAATTAACTCCAATTTAATAGGATTATGCCCGTCAAGACTCTTCCCTTATCCAGCCTATGATATTTATCTAAAACTGATATTAAATATCAATTTAATTTTAATTTAGCTAATTAAATATTAATATAAAATATTTTGTACTTCTCATGGGTATAGGCTCCATGTACAAGTTAGCCATCTCTTCTTTTTGGAGGTCATTTAGACACTCATACCATGAAAAGGTAGCTTATGTCGTGGAAGCTTAAGCTGTCCTGAGGAAAGTTCTCTTCTTGATCCATACCTACTAGATTTCACAGAATTGTAGCATGTTAGGACTGGAAGGGAGTTTAGGAAAATAATTCCCCTCCTTTTTATTAGAGTTAAGGAAGCTGAAAGTCCGAGAAGCTGACTTACCATTAGTAAGTAGCCAAACTAGATATCAAACCTTCTTCTCTACTATTCCATCCATGAGTTTCCTGGTGGGCACAATTTAATATCCTGTTCTGCCCTAAGTTGACAAATTTTGAGAGAGTGTATGTGAATGTTCTGTGTTATCATGAATGATCATAGAATCAGATTTGGAACTGCAAGGAACTCTGGAGGCCAACCCTGTCATTAAATGGACAAAGAATTCAGTTAAAATGACATGTCAGAGACATTTAAGGAATCAAGGAACAGAGCATGGATTCAGACCCAGGTCCTCCATCGAGTATAATTTTCCAGTGTAGCTTGCTGCCTTCAGTTGGGATCTCAGATCAGGTCATTGCTACCACCCACCACCCTCAAATTACTACAAAATGAAAGATAACTGAACAAAAGTGGCTTCAGTTACCATCAGATTCTGGCGAGATTCTTTGCTTGACCTGTGAGATTGACCTTCACACACACACACACACACACACACACACACACACACATTATACATATACACACATTCTCCCACATATCTATATATATACATGTATAGTGGTTTTCCCACATCCATTTTGTAGCATGGATCTATTAAAGCTTTTTATTTGCATAACATATGTATGGGTAGTTCTTCAATATTGACCATTACAAAGCTTTCCATTACAAATTTCCCCCCCTATTCCCATCCCCTCCCCTAGATGGCAGGAAATCCACTACATGTTAATTATATTAAAATATTTGACAAGTTGAATATATGTATACATATTTCCATACTTATCTTGCTGTGCAAGAACAATCTTATCTACATGAACAAAAAGATCTGATAAAGGAAACCCAATGCAAGCAATCATTGATATATAGCATGAAAATGATATGTTATAGTCCATATCTCATACCCCTCTCTCTGGGTGTATATGGCTTTCTTCACTGAACAATTGGAACTAATTTGAAACATCTCATTGTTGAAGAGAGTCATGTCCATCAGAATTGATCGTCGTGTAATATTGTTGTTGCTGTGTATAATGATCTGGTTCTGCTCGTTTCACTCATTATCAGTTCATGCAAGTCTCTCCAGGCCTCTCTGAAATCGTCCTGCTGGTTGTTTCTTACAGAACAATAATATTCCATAACATTCATGTACCATAATTTGTTCAGCCACTCTCCAATTGATGGGCATCCAGTCAGTTTCCAGTTTATAGCCACTATAAACAGGGCTGCCACAAACATTCTTGCACATGTGGGGCCTTTTCCTTCCTTTATGATTTCTTTGGGATATAAGCCCAATAGAAATGCTGCTGGGTCAAAGGGAATGCACAGTTTGATAACTTTTAGAGCGTAGCTCCAAATTGCTCTCCAGAATGGTTGGATCTGTTCACAGTTCCACCAACAATGTATCAGTGTCCCAGTTTTCCCATATCCCCTCCAACAGTTATCATTATCATTTCCTGTCATTTTAGCCAATCTGACAGGTGTGTAGTGGTACCTCAGAGTTGTCTTAATTTGCATTTCTCTGATCAATAGTGATTTGGAGCAACTTTTCATATGACTAGAGATGGTTTTAATTTCATCCTCTGAAAATTGTTCATATCCTTTGACCATTTAGCTATTGGAGAGTGGCTTGAATTCTTATAAATATGAGACAATTCTCTATATATTTTAGAGATGAGACCTTTATCAGAACCCTTAAATGTAAAGATGATTTCCCAATTTGATGCTTCCCTCCTAATCTTGTCTGTATTAGTGTTGTTTGTACAAAAACTTTTTAACTTAATATAGTCAAAATTATTTATCTGGTATTCAATTAAGAGTTCCAGTTCTTCTTTGGACATAAATTTATTCCATCTCCACAGGTCTGAGAGGTAAACTATACGATGTTCCTCTAATTTGCTTACAACATCACTCTTTATATCCAGATCATGAATCCATTTAGATCTTATCTTGGTATGTGGTGTTAGGTGTGGGTCAAGCCCTAATTTCTTCCATACTAATTTCTAATTTTCTCAGCAGTTTTTGTGGAATAGTAAGTACTTATCCCAAAAGCTGGGGTCTTTGGGTTTATCAAACACTAAAGTGCTATAGTTATTGCCTAGTTTGTCCTGATAATCCTATCCTATGCCGCTGATTGACTGTTCTGTTTTTCAGCCAGTATCAAACGGTTTTGATGACTGCTGCTTTATAATATAGTTTTAGATCTGGTACAGCAAGGCCACCTTCATCAGCCTTTTTTTTCATTAATTCCCTTGAAATTCTTGACCTTTTGTTCTTCCAAATGAACTTTATGTAGCATGGATCTAAATGACCTTTTTTTGGCCACCTTTCAAAGGTGACATGATATAATTATCACATTATTAACAGTTTTCAAGTATATTGAATAAAGACTGATGAACTGTTTATCGTATCCACTTTGGGAAGGTAACTGATTGGGACTAAAATATATAAAATGAGAATTATTAAAGAAATTCTCAATAATATAAATCCTCCTTTATAGTTCTATACCCATGAATTTTCCTATCCATTTGATACATATTCGTATTTCCTCCTGGACCACCTCTTGGGATAAGATTTTCTTTTATATTTGTGAGGAAGAGTATATGAAGAATAACCTTTTTCATAAATTTCCTACTTTAGTAGAAACTTAATACTTCCTTTTGTTTGTCCTAAAACGACATTGTTCAAAATTCAGGATTTCCCACAAAATTCCAGGTTTTCTAGGAGTTTGGGAATGAGTTTCTGTTCACCCTATTCATGTCCTTCCTAACTTTATATAGACTGTAATAATTTGTCCTTTTCAGCATTTGTCTTTCATATCAGCTTCTTTTAATCTAACATCATGCATGATTTTATTTTTCCTATCCCCAATGATAAAGAAAAGGTTTTACTAGCCACCAGACCCACTATTCTACTTATCATGTCATTGTTGAATGTCAAATGTTACCTGAGCAAAGATATCAGGACAACTAGTTTTGGGTGGAGAAGTGTTCTGACTTGTGAACAATCCTGTCAGGTTGGAGAAGACTGAAACTGATTGGGGACAGAGTTGAGATCTTTATCTGATATACTGAAAAGTTGCTTGTTTGTTATCTGATTTCCTATTTTACATATAATTAGACATGTTCTTAGTCACTTACCACACACCTGGACTGTCAGATTTGATCTATTGTGTATGACTAACTTTACTAAGCTGAGCAACCACTGAGAAGTTTACAGAATTAATATTGGGCTAATAGAGATCTAGAATTGCTAAACAAATACTTGGATGATACTTAAACTTAAGTCTTTTTTTTATTCTTCTCTTTTGGCCATCTACCACATTAATATCGATTGAAATTCTTTTCTTCTTTCAAGGTCTAGCTTAGGAGGCCCAGCCCTATATGAATAGCCACAAAGGTGATATTGTGAAGCAGGCCCATGTGTTCTACCTTCTCATTGAAAACAAAAACCAGCCCTGAAATTTGCTGCTCTAAGCTCACCTTGAGAACAGCTACCAAAAATCCAGCAAACACCAAGTTTAGCTCATTGTGGATCCTATTCAGAATTTCCCTACTAGGTCATTTAAGCAAGAAGTGAAGTCATTGGGATTTATGTTTATTTCCAGGAAATACTGAGTATGTTTTGTGACATTTTGACCAACATACATATAATTTTAATTCCTAAAAAAGATGGCAGTGAGAGCAGCCAGCATATGTAGTCTTTGTGTACAAAGCAGGCTGTGGGGAACAGATTGGTCATTGAGAACCATGACAGGTATAGCCATGATCTTGTTCCTTGGTGGGAAGTCTTAAGCTAAAGCTCAGAGAAGCAAAAAGAGGGTAGGAAAAGGGAGAAGGAAAGATGGCCCGTTAAATAGAAAATGTTTGATACGTAACAAAGATATTCTATGTCTTATTACTCAGTTCTTAATATTTTTTCTCAGTATTAATTAGCCAACTCTGCAACTTCAAAAATTTAGTGATAAAGTAATGTAAATGAACACATAGCCCATTAAAAATAGAAAATGTTTGATACATAACAAAAATATTCTGTCTTAATACTCAGTTCTTAATATCTTTCTCAGTAATAATTAGCCAACTCTGCAACTTTAAAAATTTAGTGATAAAGTAATGTAACTGAACACACACACAAACAGGCAACATGATTCAAATAGAGTATGGGTAACATAATGATGGTCATGTATTCAGTCCTATCTTGCTGTGGTTAATTCAGAGAAGCTGCCTTCTGTTGAAAATGTTGAAATGGTCACCTAGAATATAAGAAAATCAGCATCTGTGTCTTAGTTGTATCCCATATCATATCCATTGTATTAATTCAACTGAATGGATATTTATTAATCATCTACTATGTGTAAAGTGCTAAAATAAAATTCAAGAGAATAAGACATATACTTACTGTGCTGTTGCTTAAATGAGCATGCTCTGAGGCAGGTCCTGTCTAATGTCTGATAGGTCCAGACAAAGCTCTAAGACAGATTTAATCTTTCTCAGAAATTGGATGAGGTAAAATCTCATGGAAGAGATGTTATCTGAGCTGGACCTTAAAAGAAGATATGTGTTTCAACAGATCTTAATGTAGAAGAAGGAGATTTCAGGGAGATTTGGGATTATAGAGAGCTAGGAAAAGACTGGAAAGAATTGGAAGGAACAAATAGTAATCCACTTTGGTTAAAATGTATGTAGAGTAGATTTTTAAACCTTTCTATAAGTAGATTAAAATAAAACTAGAAAAGTAGACTGTAGCCAATTTTTGGATTCCTTAAAGCAAGGCCCAAGAGTTCATATTCTTGGAGAACCATGAAAGAATAGTGTCACAGAAGCCTAGAGAGGAGAGGAAGAAAGGAATGATTGTGAAATGGCATGGAAAGGTGGAAGAGAGACTAAAGGGAAACATGTTAAAAATTGTCTTGATATGTAATTATGGGAAAATATTATATTAAAAAAATTTAAACACTAAAGGGGAATTTCTCATGTTTTTTCCACCTATTTTTTTTTTTTCTTAAATTTATCTTGGAAACTTTGATATGGCAGTTGTCTCAACCTCCATTTTATCTTTGAGTGGTAGAAGTCCCAGAACAGCCCCTGCAGCATTTTTTGGTCCTAATTAAATGAGAAAAGTTGGACATATGGATGCTTCCACAGCGTTTATGTGTCAAATGGAAAGACCCTCTTGCCTTCCAGAAAGAAGATACCCAGTATTCATCCATGTTTGAAGAGGCCTAGAGAACTCTTAAATCTGAGATCTCCACAGAAGCCTAAAAATAAAAAAAAAAAGAGAGATTTCTTTTGGAATAAGAAAGGAAAAAAAGAAAATTTGTCTGTCAGATATCTCACCAAAATATTGCTTTTGTTGAATATGTGAACATACACTACAGTCTTCACATATGTCTTGGAGCCTATGTTTTCCCTGGAGGAATATGTCTCTGGAGAGGAAAAGAAGGGTGGAAGGCTCTTCAGGAAATCTGTAAGTCAATAGAAATACATTATGGCACACAATAACATTAATATTGGAGCTGGAAATTGTCAAATATAAAGAGCTGACGATCTCCACTGATATATTAGTGGCTGAAGGACATTTTGAAATTGGAAAAGACAGTGCATTATTCCACAAATCAGCAAGATATTTTCACTATCATTGTCTTTACAATGATGTCTCCAATAGCAGTTAGCATGAGGCTTCTGAAGTACTGTGGGTCTAGTTTTCTTAAGATAGTATAATTCTAATGTCTATGTCCTCTTTCTTCCCAATCTTACAGAATATTAGGCACAATACTTTTTTTGTTTGACTTCACTAAATGACTCAAAAGGTTTCTCATGGGAAAAGAAAATTGTTAGAACATTATGTCACTGGTTGTATTTTTTGGTTCAGTAAATAGGAAGCCACAAGAGAATAGGGGGAGGCCCATTGAAGGCCATTCTAGTCTCGATCCTGGAGCAGCTCTTCCACTTTCAGGAAAGATGTGGATTGGTACTGATACCAGTAAAGAGCATCCCACAATGGAGGAGGGATTTCTGAGTGACTGATTCAGAGAATGGGAACTGCATAATTAATTTGAGTGTAATGTGCTCTCCACTGAAAGTACTTTAGATCTGATTCGCTTTTGACTTCCAGTCTGGCTCAATTTGTGAATATTTGTGATGCTCTGGGGAAGAGGTTGATGGTGACCATTAATGTGGAACAATTCTGGTGTTCACTAGAAAGTAGCTAAGATGGTAAAAAAGTTTATTTTTATTTTTATTTTTTTATTAATACTTTTTTATTTGCAAAACATATGTATGGGTAATTCTTCAACATTAACCCTTACAAAGCCTTCTGTTACAAATTTTTCCCCCCTTCTCTCCACCCCTCCCCCAGATGGCAGGATATCCACTACATGTTAATTATGTTAAAATACTTGACAAATCAAATATATGTATACATATTTCCATACACCATTTTTGTGTAGGAAAAATCATCTACATATCTAAAAATCATATCTACAAGAAAGAATAATCAGATAAAGGAAATACAATATAAGCAAACATCAATAGAAGAACATGAAAATGTTATGTTGTCTACATTTCACATCCCTCTCTTTGGGTGTATATGGCTTTCTTCACTGAACAATTGGAACTGGTTTGAAGCATTTCATTGTTGAAGAGAAACATGTCCATCAGAATTGATCATCATGTAATATTGTTGTTACTGTGTATAATGATCTGGTTCTGCTCACTTCACTCAGCATCAGTTCATGCAAGTCTCTCCAGGCCTCTCTGAAATCATCCTGCTGGTCGTTTCTTACAGAGCAATAATATTCCATGACATTCATATACTATAATTTATTCAGCCACTCTCCAATTGATGGGCATCCATTCAGTTTCCAGTTTCTAGTCACTACAAAAAGGGCTGCCACAATCAT
>JAJPUD010000764.1:0-118474 GCA_023553655.1 Myrmecobius fasciatus | reverse complement strand
ACTTCAGGGCTGGTGCTCTATCCACTGCGCCACCTAGCTGCTCCTATATTACTTCTTTTGAAGCTTTCCCTCCAACTTTTATTTCTTGACACAAAATTGGTTAAATTTTTAAGAGTTAAAAAAAAGATTTCTACGTTGACAACAGATGCTTAGGAGGGGAAAAAATCTGTTCATAAACTCAGTGTTTTAAGTTACAAGCCAATGTGTATTTTTTCTAGTGTTGTATAAGTCTCTGAAAACAGAAACTAATGGAAGTTTTCTTCTAGCCTCATGTCCATCTGCAGTTTGATATAGTTTTGGTCTTGTGGATAAAATGTTTGATAATAAGTTTTATCTATTTATCTATATTTTGCCTCTTAAAAAAAGACAGCTTAATTTATCTATAAAAACTAATCAAGCAAAAAGTATATAAAAGTAAACTCCCTTTTAAAGGAAAACACAGAAATTTTCAAAGCAGGCTTGAAAAGACATAACTTTCTTGAATGTATTTTGAGAGAGAGAGAGAGAGAGAGATACGCAAGAGCGCTGTGATGCTAAATTGACTTCCTTCTCCATGCAAATAGTGAGAGAGATAGTATGATATAGTGGCAAGTACAATGAGGTGAGTGAGAAAAAAAAATTTGAAACTTACTAACTTATGGAAACCTAGGGATAAAACTTTCTCTGAGTGTTAATTTTTTCATTTGCAAAATAAGAATTATAATACTTATCTATCTCTCAAGATTTGTTTGAGAAAAGCATCTTGTAAACTTAAGCACTACGTAATTATTAGTTGCTATTATTCTCAAAGTAATGAAAAATTATATGATCTTAAATGTCAGAGGAATATAGTATATATAATAAAGGGTTACTACCACAGAATTTATCAGAATACACCTGGTCAAGGTTCCATTTGGGAGTCCATAGATGCTTTTTTAATTTTGAAAATTTTTACTTTTGTTTTGAACTTAAACATTAAACAATTTTTTAAATTTTCATATACATTGAAGAACCAAGAATACTACATATGAAATGGCAGGTTTGTATTCTGTATTGTTGACTTTTCAAGAGGGTAATATGTTTAGCCTGTAACTTTCAAAGCTGTCCTGCTTTTTTCTGCTTCTTCCTGATTTTCCTTCCTTTTTTTTTCCCTTGGCAATTGAAAAAAATAAGATGATATAATAATAATCTTTTATTTATTTTTTAAAACATTTTTTCAATCAGCAAAAACCTGCCTTCTGATTATCTTACCCAAATCCACAATCCTGATTGAAAACAAAAGAAAAACATTAGAAATTACATATACTCAACATATTACACTTATGTAAAGTCAACAAAACAGAGAGTTCCACCCTGGTCATGCCCCCCCAAATTTGTTTTATTCTGCATTGCGAGTCCTTCATCTATCTAGCAGGAGGAAGGGGTAGCCTGTTTCAACACTATTTTTTTTTGTTGTTGTTGTTCATTTGTTCCTAATTTTTTCAAAGTTGTTTGTCTTTTTCATATTGTTGTAACAATGTGAATTGTTCTTTTGGTCCTGTTCACACCATTCTCCATCAGTTCTTATATATCTTCTCAGGTTTCTTTGAAGCTGTACCCTTCATCATTTCTTCCAGTACTCTTATATTCCATCACATTTATATGCCATAATTTGTTCATCCATTTCCCAATTTATGGAACCTCAGTTTGCCATTATTTGCTATCAAAAACAGCGATAAGTATTTTTATATGTTCTTAGACTTTGTTTGCTTAAAAATAATCCTTCCCTTAATTTATCCTCCTTTCTGTTCTTCCTTTCCTTAATCCCTTTCCCTCCTATTTCGGTGAGTGAGATGTACTTCTTTATCCAAATTTTTGAGTCTGCTCTTATTCTTTCCTCCTTTGAACCATTCAGTTTAGAGTGAGGTCCCAATGTCAGCTCCTTCCCCTAGCCCCAACTGCTTGTTTGTCTGATTGTACAAGCAGATAATGAAACATAATTTCTCCTAACCTTCTTTTCTCTTTTCCTCTACCCAGGATTCTTCTTTCCCTTTATTTGCCTTCTTCTCTTAAGATCATCACAACATAACAGAACCACTCCCTGTCCCTCTGTGTAATTAGATTACCTCTGATGACCACTGATTATGATAGAGTTCTGAGAGGGTAAATGTATCATCTCCCCCGTAAAAGAATGTCAACAGTTTATTCTGTCTTAATCCCTTATGATTACCCACTCCATCACTGTTTTATGTTCTTCTCCTTTGTTTGATCTTCAAAGTTTCTGTGCAACTCTAGTCTCTTATTCAGTCTTAGAAATCCTTTATTTCATTAAAGGTTCATCTATTTCTCCTCTAATATTTATTAAACCCAGTTTTTCTGAGTAGGGTTATTTTCTTAGTAGGGTTTTCTGGGTGGATTATTCTTGACTATAAGCTTGTATATCCATAGACCTGGAAAATTATACTCTAAATTCTATGGATCTTTATTAATGGTGTTGCTAAATCATTTCTGATTCTGATTGAAAAATTCTTTCTGTTTTTTTGCAGTATTTTTTTCCTTCCAGCCAGAAAATTCCATATTTTGAATGTTCTGTAATGTTCGTGAGAGTTTTCATTTGGGGTTTCTTTGAAGAGAAAGATCCATGTTTTAGGTGGGACACTAATGACCTAGAATCCTTCCAGGGAAGGCCAAACAAAATTGGCAGAGGACTTGAAAGGATTTCTTCTTATTATTAAAATGGAAATGTTTAGTCTATAAAAGAGAAGACTCAGAAGAACAAGATCATCACCTAAGTATTTTAAGGTTTGTTATGTAGAAGAGGGATCAGACCTCTTCTACTTGACCCTAAAGGTACAGCTAAGCCCCAAAGGAAGAAATGATGGAAAATCAGATATTGGTTGAAAAAGAATACATCTAATAATGATAAAATAATCATAAATTATCAGTTTTGCTGCTCAATTTTTATTGATTCCATTTTGAGTGAAATAGGATCAAAATAGAAGAGAAACATTAGGAAGAATTTCTTAATTAGAATGAGTGAGTGAAATTCTTGTGACATGATGAAGCAGAGGTTAATTGACTTTTTAAGAGGATTGTAGATGGGATCAATAGCTTAGGCACCATTTGAACTGGATTCTTTGTATTCTGTATTTTCACATTGTTGTTTTTTGTTTGTTTGTTTGTTTTTTTACAGTTCTAACTGATTTCCAAATACAGTCTTAGACTTGTTTTCCCCCTATTTAGGAAGCACACTAATCTATGGTGAACAAGTAATAAAATTAATTCCCTGAATTCTTTTATATAACCTTGAGGTCACTTCATTTTAAAAGGGCAGATAACTTTCTTCAGTGTCTCTAAATACTGCCACATCCCACTACCTTATCAGTACATTACCCTAGAGAGTAATAAAGCCTTGTAAGAATATTAAGCTCATCTTAAAACTACAATGCAAATTATTTCCTAAAAGGAAACATTAAAATGGATTGAATAGCACTAATTTTAATTTCTTTTAAAAAATAATTAAATGCAAAGCAATTGAATACTATCCTAGCTACTATAACCTTTTGCTTTTTGATGCTTTCTCATCATTCTCACAGTTTCTATTATCACCTCTGTCTAAAGATTCCAAGATCTCTCTCTCCAACCCAGTTTTCTCATATTTGTATCTCCAACTATTTTCTGAACATTCAAGTTGTTTAAAACCACATTTGCCACCTTTGGGGTAACTTTTCCAACTTCCCTGTTTGCATCTGTCTTTCCAACTATCTCTTGAACATTTAAGTTTCCAGCTTGCGACTCTTGACATTTTTAAATACCTTTTTTCCTCCTCCCTTTGTTCAGTGCACAGATATTAGGAATCAATCCTATGGACTCTTCACCAGAAGAGGGAACAATGAAAGAAATGCCCTCATCCTTTTTTTCCTCTGCTGTAATAAATGAAAGAGGTTCAGAGAGATCAACTGGGATTCTAGTCACTGAGCAGCCTTCACATACCACTTGTTTTTATATCATAACTATTTTTCCTATAACCTCTTTACTTTCCTTTGTAACAAATAAAAATATTTCAGAAAAGCTGCCAGTAGTGACCTTAACTGACTGTGTACATACTGCATTTCACATCTGGAACCAACTCTTTCTTGAGAAAAGAGAGGTGTATTTGTGTCTGAGATTGTTCAGTCATCAGCAAAGATTTATTATTAAGCACTTACTCTGTCGAGTATTGCATTGGGCATAAATGGAAGGGGATACAAATACAAAAAATAAAACAAACTATTCTAGAAGCTTGTATTCCCCTATGGGAGATAGCATTAAATATCTAAGAATATACAGAATGGGCTGCTTGGTGGTACAGTGGAGACAGTGCTAGGCCAGGAGGTAGAAAGATTCTTCTTGGGTTCAAATCTCTCCTCAGACACTCACTGGCTGGCTGACCCAGGGCAAATCACTTAAGTCTGCTTCAGTTTCCTAATCCATAAAGTTAACCAGAAAAGGATATAGAAAACCATTCCATTATCTTTGCTAAGAAAACCCCAAATGGAATCAAAAAGAGTTGGACATGACTGAAAATGAACTGAACAACAATGTAAAAAATAAATAGAAGGAGGATAAATGCAAAGGAGTAATTTAGGAGGGAAAATCCTAACAGAATCAGGGAAGACTTCTTATAGAAGGCAGTGTTGGACCTGCTCTAAGGGAAGTGGAGGGAGTGCAAGAGTCTTTTAGACTCACACACAGATGGGCGATGAAGCTTGGGTGAGGAACAGAGAGGTCAGTCTATTTGATTTAAGAGAGCGGATGAGGGAAGTAACATCCAATGAGCCTACAAAGATGGGGCCAGGGTGTGAAGGACTCAATAGGAATTTGTATTTCATCCTAGAAATAATATGGAGCCACTGATGTTTATTGAGTTGGGTAATGACATGTTTAGGATCTGCACTTAAAGGAAATCACTTTGGTAGCAGTATAGTTTAGAATGGTGAAAGACAAGGCCAGGAAACAACAAATTAGAAGACTGTTTCAATAGCCTAAATGAGAAATAATAGGAAATGAATTATCAAAAACCATTGCAGCGTCCCCACCCCACGCCCCCCCAAAAAAGAGGAAGGGCACTGTGATTAATTTGAGAAAAAAAATTGTCACCAGGCATTTTGATCAGTTTTATTCTCATGCTTCTTTGCCCACTTACCTGAAAAGAGCTCTCATTTCTCTTATTTCCCACTTAATTTCTATTAACCTTCCTTTCTAGGAAGGTTGGTTGAACTGTTTATGAACTGGTAACCTTTCTTTTGCTCAGGCTTATTTTAATATTTCTTGTATTGGTACCTGACTGTTCTGTGCTTCCTATTTTGGTAAATATTTCTTCATTAAATCCCTTCATTAACTTCATAATTAAAAGCAAGCATTTTCTCCATTTTATAGATAAACTAAGATTAGACGTATCAATAGCAAAACAAAGAGAGGTTAAAATGTTAAATGGCTTATTGGAAGTTTTTAACAAAAATGAGACCCATCTTAAGAGCCACTGAATCTGCTTCAAAACTTCTAAGGGCATCATTGAAGAACATAATCGTAAATATTACAAACTGATAATCTATTGCTTTTCTACATGTCTTATACAGTTAAATATGTCTCTCAATTGATTTTTCCTCATTTATTTTTTGGCCCATTAAATATAAATTGATAATTGTTATAAATGAATAGTTTTGAACAGTTCTTGTTGAAAACCTGTCCTGTTTCCTTCCCTGCTATGCCCTCAGTTTTATCTAAATCCTAAAAGTGGAACTGACATTTATTTTAAAATGGAAAGCTTTGAAATTTTTAAAATTTGAAACATTTTATTAAATTATTATTAATTTATTAAATTAAAAATATATTAGCAAACTATGTCACAGTTTAGTTTACATATAGTTTATATTGGAAACAAACTAGATGCCAGTTGTTTCTGGGCTTGATGGTTTGTGGGGTTTGTAACATATGGATGTAATAGGATATTGCTGTACTCTAAGAATGATGAATATGATAGAGAAACCAGAAAGATTTATATGAATTAATGCAAAGTGAAATAAACAGAACCAGAAAAATAACATACACCATCGTTACAAAAATGAAGATGGAAAAAAATACGATGCTATCAAAATAAAATGCTGTGTATTTATAACAACCAATTGTGACTTGAAAGAAAGATAAACTCTTCTCCCTCAGAAGTAGATAAGGTTAAGACTATATATTTCATATACTATGTTGGTTACTTTTGCTGAACTGCATTTTACTTTTTATTTGTTACAAGGAATGGGGGGAAGAATATATTTAGAAATAAAAGTGAGGTAAAACAAACATATTGACTGATTTTATAAAATTTTAAAATTATAATAGAAATGTTATCGGAATAATGACTACTTTTTCTTAAAATGGATTTTTAATCAGGAAATACTTTCTTTTAGTTTATTTACTTTCTTAAATCTCTGCTTCAAAACCAGAATACTTTTCCTGGATCTCCCCTTCTCTCTATTTATTTTGCTTCTCACTTCTTGGGTCCCTTATTCTCTTTTTGAACCCTTCCCTCAAAAAATCCTGGGCTATGTTGTACTTTCTATCTGTACCTTTTCTAGTAGTTTCATTCATTCTTAGAGCTTCAACAACTGCCTTTCTTTGAGATGGCTCCCAGATTTGAATCTTCACCCCTGACCTGTCCTGAGCTCAACATCTACCTCTCCAGCTAGGTTTTCTCTACCTGACTGTCTCACCAGTATCTCAGACCCAGCATGTCTAAAACATGGCTGATCTTTGCCTTGAGACCTCTCCTTCCTTCTTGAGTGTACTACTTCTGTCTACAATGCTACCATTGCCCTGTCTCCCAAGGTAAGTTTGACCTTGACTTTCACTTTTTCTTTTCCCTTTTCTCCAATATCTCCCCACATTCTGCAGATTTCATGTCCACATTTTTGCTTCTCTCTTCTCTAATCCCTACCTGGGCAAGTATAAAAACTTCCTAGCAGTTCTTCTCTTCTCAAGCCATTCTTCTTACTAGGACTAGTATAATCCTTATTAGCTAGATCTCACAGTGTCTCTCTACTACGTAAAAATCGAACAAAACAACTTTCAATATTTCTTTCCTATTGTTTCTCTGTTAAAATAAAATCTAAACCACTCTGCCTGACTTTTAAGACTCAGCACAGCCTATTACCATCCTATCTTTCCAACTTCATCTCATGTTATTTATTTTAATGTTTTTTTTTAATTTTGATATCCATTAAAAAAATGCCATTTCCCAAAGCCTCTCCTCCTCCCTTCCAGTGTCTGATGCAGTTGAATATACTCAATAGATATATAATAAATGCTTTTTGTTTTGTATTGAAATCCCCATTGTTCTACATGTGCTGTTCTAAAGGTTTTGTCTTTTAAGGAAACTTCATTGTAATTTTGTTAAATGAGCTACCTTAGTTGATAAGTGATGAAGTGGGTAAAATAGACTATTTTCACAGATGGTGGTAGGTCTTTAAAAGCTAAGATCTTATGGATGCTAAGCCAGTATTATTTGACTAAGGGTCATCACTTCCTTCTACTTTTCAAACATTGATTTTCTAGGCAAGTTCTTTTATTTCAAGAGTTAGGAAGAAAATTTTTTAACTGTTTGTACTTTACACATAGTTGACCAGATATTTTAGTAGCTAAACTTGAGTTCAGATATAATCCCTCTTCATTGCTCCCTGGAACTGAACCATTCTTTATAACAAAGAAAAAGTTAACCCCAAACATCTGTTGTCTAAACATTCTCTTTCAGTAGTCCCAGAACTACCTCTGTGCCAAGAGCATGGAAGTATGTTTCAATATTTATTCTGTGGCACCAAGATTATTTATTACAATCATGCAGAGATCAGATTCCATTTAGTTTTCTTTTCCTTTACATTATTATAATGATTGTATGTCTTTTTTGCTCCTGCTTATATGATAATGTACCAATTTTTACAACTCATTTCTTTCTCTGAATTTCTTATATTCATCATTTACTGTACAGTAATATTCAGTACTTTGAGATGAATATAATTTTGCTACCAAATTATCTAGATTTGTGACCTTGATAAAGTCACTTTGCCACTTATATTTTCTTTGTTTCCTCATCTATAAAATGAAATGAGAGGATTGAATTAGATGATCTCAAAAGTTCTTTGTGTCCCTTTTATGATCTAGGTGTTGTTTCTCTAAAAATAAGGGCTGAAAAAGTCTTAACTGATTGACTATAGATTAAAATCAAGCCCTTCATTAATAAGCAGCAACTTTTAAGATATTTATAGAGAATTGGTCCCAAGAGATGAAGACCTAAATTCAGTACCCAACTGTGTGCGTGTCTGTGTGTGTGTGTGTGTGTGTGTATTAGGGGGTCTGAGGGGAGGGAGTGTCCCTGTGTGTGTATATATATATATATATATATATATATGTATACATTGTGAATATATGTATGACTATGTATGACCCTGGGAAAAACACTTAACCCCAGAGCAGTTTTATAATTCTATAAAATACAGAAAAGATAGATTGAGGGAATTTCCTCATAAATCTAGGAAATAACAGATGTGGTAGTAAAATTGTACTTAATTTAAAACAGTAAATGTGCATGTGTATTTATGAGGTTGTCTTTAAATAATTTTCTTTGTTCCCCCTTAGAAAAAGGGAGAGAATTCAATCAGAAGTAATTTTTAAATTCAAAGGACATTCTATAATAAATAGGAGTTGCTTCCTCAAACAATCTCCCTCAAAAAAGAAAAGCTTCTCAACTTGAATTCCTTTCTAGGCTTCATGTAATCATCTCAAGGCTGCTAATGGAGAAAGAGATTTTATATTACCAGCTTCCCTCTTACTTAAGGACTTAAATAGTTAACTCAATTCAATTCAATTCATTATATTCATAGTCTTTGCAAAGTACTAGGCCAAATGCTGAGATTGTTTTTGGAGATTTTGAAATCTAGTAGGGGAAAATGAAACATATACCTGAAGAAATACAATTATAAAGTGGAGTATCAAAGAATATGAAAAAAATAAAAATCCTGTGAGCTTCTAAGAAGGCAGATCATTTTTGACTAGAGATAGATAAAGGAGAAAGTAATATTTGAAAGGTACATGGGATTTTAAGTAACTCTCTTTAACTTGTTTAGGATTTGTCATAAAGAGTATATCTCAATTACACCCAAGCTTGTTTTTCCCTTTTTTGTTGTTATTTTTTTTTTTCCAAAAGAAAAAAATAAAAACCCACAACATGGAAAATGTTTTGGACTAAAATATTCCCTCACAATATTCAGAGACATATTTGGAAGCCACTTCCTTTCCTCTACTCGTGGTTTGTTTGATTTGGCTTCCCACTTCACCAGAAGGGAGACTGAATTTCCCTCTTTATGTCATTCCAAAAGATTTGAGGAGTTTATGTGGGTGTGGATAATTGGATGAGGGACAGAACACAGCTCTTGAAGCTGTCTGGCATAAAATAATTGCCCTACCTTGTATTCCTCTGTTAGAGGTATGATGGCCTCGTAAGGCTATCCAGCAGTGAAATGTGAAAAATGGCTGTCTCAGACAACCCAGGAAAACCATTTGTGTGTTTGTGTGTGTGTATGTACATGCATAGGAAGAAAACATGACGCTTTAAATTTTTGAAACAATATACAAACTATTAGATAATCTTTTTGTCAAAAGTGGTTCTAGCATATCATCTTAGTGAATTTTCAACTTAAGATACTGTCAATACGATCAAAGGTGATTCCATATTTTGTTCTGATAATAAAATTCCTCTTCACATTTACTGTTTTTGTAAAACATTAAAGGAATGGTTAAGATTACATGTAATTTACAATTTTCCCTCTCCTGTCCTATCATTCCAACCAAACTATTAGCTCCTTGAAGACAATGACTGAAATATACATTTCTTGATGTTGTTTCTCACTATGCCTTTTTTTGTGCATAGTAATTATTAAGTAAATACTTGTTGATTTGATTCTCTGAGAAGATTCCCCCCCTTACCGAGATTACTAAGATACAAATATCATGAACTAACACATTATACATTTTTTAGCATGCCCATACATATATATTTAACATAACATGTAATATCTCACTGTAAAGAATTTCAATTTTTTGTTTACTTACTATTTAGACTTTCAAGCCTGAAAAGTTCTTGGATATTGTAAGATTAAAAGATTTAGAATTAGAAGAATGAATCTAGAGATAATCCAATCAGTTCCCCTCATTTTATATTTAACTAGGCCTCTACTTTATCATGCAAAGAGGAATATTAAGCCTAGAAAAATTTGTGACTTTCTCAGAACCACACAAGTAATAAATAGAACTGAGGTTGGATTCAAGGTCCTTCAGCTCCAGATGCACTTTTCATGACAGCAAATGAATTGCCTAACCATATTTCTTGCTTTCCTAGGTAATATGTTATGTGTAAACTAGGGATATGATACTTCTCACACCTGACACTGTTTTGATATTTGCAGAGTAATGTGAGGTACTAGAGGTAGCTCTCAAAAAAATATCAACACAATTAACTCTTGCTTGTCTTTGAGAGAATTATTCTCAGGCTGAGGAACAAGGTAATTATCATAAAGAGGATCTAACTGTATGAGTACTTACTCATACTTGAGTACTTGATAAAATTCTGATTATTCAAAGCTAAATATAAAAAAATTTAGATTGATCTTTGTTATTCTTTGTTTCTTCTGCCCTCATTTAAAATGACCAAGAATTACCAGTATGTAAAATAATTATTAATAAATAGGAAGTTTACTGTATTGTAAGTGCCAGGGTCTGTTTCATGGAAACATTTGATGGGCAAATTCTAATGTGACTAAATAATTCTACAGCTAAATCCTTTTGTATGGGGTCTAAGAAAGATTTGCCTTATACTGAATTCCTAAGTGCTATATAGTAGACCATCTCTTTGCATGGCCTAATATCAAATTGGAAGTAATCTACAGTAAAGTGTCAAACATATAGCCTTAGCATTGTGACCTACAACATTCTTGAGTGTGGAGGAACTGTATTAAAATATCATTGGGAAATGTTTAGAAAATAAAATATAATAGAACATGTATAGTTTTCTAAGTCAATACCAGCCCCAAAGGCATCCTTATGTATGGTTGAGTGGCCCCCATTTCTATTTAATTGATATCATTGGTATAGAGCAAAGGAGTCAAACTTTTAACCCACAGTCCTAACAGTTTTCCTATAAGGGTGATTTCAGACCTAAATTAAATTGTCATTGGGAAATTTTTCACAAAATAAATAAAAATACATTGTAAGATAGCTGATGTTACTTTATGATTTTTTAAGAGACTATGCATCCAGTAAGATATATGTTTCTAAGTCTGGAGTCACTGGTCTGGAGTAACTTTCAGAGAAGTTGAATGGTAATTTCCCAGGATTATTTATTATGTCACAGGTAGGGTAGAACCTAGATTTGTCTGCTTTGATTTTAAGCTCCAGTGCCCTTTTCACTCTGGCTGTCTTTTTTGTTGATTTATGCTCTTATTTTTAGTTATTAACAAGTGAAAAAGTTAACTGATTCTCTTGTTATAAACCATAACTGTCATTATGAAAAATTTGTTTAAAGCAATACATCAGATTAATTTAGATTAAGTAAATTTAAAAGTCATACACTCCTATATCCTTGTGATTGATGCTATTACTTTGCTAGGATCACACAGGTTAAAAACAGTAATAAGTGACAGAACAAGGTTTACCTGGGTCTAAATTCTGACTGTAGCTCCAACTTTTTTTTTTTTTCCCATGTGTACAAAAACACTGTAAACAGTAATCTAATGAAATTGTTATCTTTTCAGGCTCATGCTGTGCACAGATGGCTATAGATGCATAAGCAAACCTTTGCAGCAACACCACTTCCAGTTTTGAAAGAGCAGGTTTAGTTACAGTCAAGAATAGAAGGCCATTAATGGAGAAAAGGTCTGATCCATTACAGGTTGTTCATCTTAACTGATGCAGTTCACATTAATTTGTGATGAACTAAATGGTTTGTCAAGGATCCTTAATACGCATGCACTTGGAAAAAACCTCTCTCACTGTGCACTCAGTCTTCTAGCTCACTGGGGCATGTTTTAATTTATCAACCTTATCAAGCCTATCTGTCACAAATATTAGCCACGTAGACGTTGCCTGAGCCTTTAGAACGGTAACTTTGGAACCCGGGCCCTCTATGGCAATTGAATAGCTTCCTAGAAATCCAACACTGCTTATGACTTCTTCATTTGCATTTAAGCTTCCCTTAATATTCTAAGTATTGCTATTTAAAAGCCTAATTCCCTTTTATATAATTAGAACTGGAGGGCAGGAAGATTTAAACTAACATTAAAAGACAAAAGCCTGGATTTTTAAATGTACAACCATTTTTAGAGAGTACTATGAAGCACAGGAAAGTTAAAAACCAGATTCTGTTAAAAAAAAAAAATGTTTATTAAGGCACTAAGTCCAGTGCTGGAGATGCGGACAAATAAAGATTTATTCTCAAGAAAGCTTAAATTTTACCGAGATTGGAATGAGGCTGTAGGATGTATGTATGCACATGTGTACATATGTAAGTATATATTAGTGTAAAGGGAAGTAAAAACTCCATTTTATCTCCCCTTACAAAATATAATAATAAAACATGAGAGAAAATAAAGGATTCCAAGGTGAAAACAAAGTACTTTAGGCATGTCCGAGAAAACACTAATCACTGGAGTAAGGACAGAGATCAGGGAAGAAGTGGTACCTCAGCTGAACCTTGAAGAAAGATAAGAAATCTCAGAAGTAAAAATATAGAAGGAATATATTTCAAGCATTAGGTGTCAGCTTGAAAATGTCAAGAAGTAGAGGTAGCTAGATGACACAATGGATAGAGTGTGACCCCGGGCAAGTTGCCTTGCCAAAAAAAAAAACAAAAAGGAAAATAGAGAATTCTAAAACTGTGAATTACTTCCTTAAAAAATAGTTATTCTAACTATATTCTGTATTCTAATTATAAGTATAGTTTTGAAGCCAGAGTTGTATATAATTAGATTTTTATACCAATCTTTGATTTGTTCAGCCTTTTATTTTTCTAACTGACTTGGGTATGATCAGTTGCTTTTGTTTGTTTTTTAAAATAAAGCTAATTTTCCCTTTTATTAATTCCATAAAATCTATTATATACTTTTCCTATATAATTACAGAGAGTTGTATAATATATTTTATCAATTAAAGCATATTGTAAAGTGAAAAACATAAGTACATAATAGTGGTAATAGGTTTAATAGTAAAAGATGAAGAGGGAAGAGAACAATTTTTTTTAAATTTCTCCGTAATATTTTATTTTTTCCCAATTGCACGTAGATACAGTTTTAACATGTTAGTTTTTGTTTTTGCTTTTTTTTTTTTTTTTTTACAATTTTGACTTCTAAATTCTTTTCCCCCCTTCCCAAACCACCTCCCTGATATGATAAACAGTTTGATGCAGGTTACAAATGTGCAGTCATGCAAAACAGTTTGATGCAGGTTACAAATGTGCAGTCATGCAAAACATCTTTCCATATTAGTCATGTTGTGAAAGAAAATACAGATCCCAAAAAAGTGAAAAATAATATTCTTCAGTTTGCATTCAGATTCCCTCACCATTCTTTCTCTGGAGATGGTTAACATTTTTCATGAATCCTTTGGAAATGTGTTGGATCATTGTATTGATAAGAATAGCTAAATCATTCACAATTGATCATACGATATTGCTATTACTGTGTACAATGGAACAGGCAATTACTAAGCACCTACTATGTTCTAGGCACTGTACTAAATGCTTGAAAAATATTATCTTGTTTGCAACCCTGGTAAACATAAGACCATGAGATTTATAACTAGAAGGGAACATAGAAATGATCTACTTTGAATTTCTTTTACCAGCCTGTTAACTTAGCATAGTTAACTTAAGAAAACACTGGATGGTCCTTTACCTAGTAGATGATGGACTAAATTACATGTCAGTAATGGAAGAGAGAATACTTGTAAATGGAGACTTAAGAGAATCTGATATACTAGACAAAGCATTGGCTCAGTAACTAGCCTAAGCACAAAGCTTATTCTTCTGTTTTTTGTGTAGCACCTGTATTAAGTCCTTTAGTCTAAAATTTTAATCCATTCCTCTTTTTGCTCCTTTGCTAAAATGGCCAAGATAAATTTAATGAGGCTTGGGATATGACAATATCCTATCAAAATCAAGTGAGAAAAAGCTGTAGATAGGACACAGTCGTTGACAAATGCTTGGGATATGACAATATCCTATCAAAATCAAGTGAGAAAAAGCTGTAGATAGGACACAGTAGTTGACGAATGACTTTAAAAAAAAAAAAACCCACAGACCAGAAAGTCACAAATCTTTTAGGAATCTTCATTATAAGATTATTTCTGATATTTTTAATATTTCTGACTATGAGAGGTGGCCAAAGAATCAGAAAGGCCTGGATTCAAGTTTCATCTGTGTTGTGTATTCGTGTATTCTGTGATTTAGACTGAGTCTTTTAGCATCTCCCTGCCAAGAAAGAATATTTGGGGATTTGCTTTAATTGAGAGAGTAAATTTTCCCAGTAAGAACTTGCTACACTGATGAAATCACAGACTGCTTCTTAGGCTAATAATAATATTATCCTTCCCTGGATATGGCGTGTCGTATAAGTTGTTTTGTGATAGTTTTTTTTTTTTTTTGTGGGGGGGTGAATCATAAAGAAGAAGTTCCCATAACATATTTTGTGGATTTTTAAAAATCATAAATAAGGGTCTTATATTAATATTACCTAATAATCAAAGTTGTTGAATTTTTGCAGGATTTTAAATATATACATACATATATATATATATATATATAATTTGCTTTCTTTGTTGTAATTTTTGAGTAAAACATCCATTGATTATTATATTAACTTATATTAGCAACTCAGTTTTAATTGTACTGTCCAAACAAGAATAATTTTTGTATTCAGGGAGGCAAATAGATCAATTCTGAGCTGGAGTTCTCTGAAGTTCTTCAGATAAAGTACCTAAAAACCTGTTTTTCCTCTCTTCCCTTATCTTTCTTGTTTTTTTTTTAACTGTGTAATTTTTTTTTTTTTTATTGGTATGTCTAATACCAGTTAGTCTCTAGGACAAAATTGTGGCTTTTCTCTTTTCCAAGTTCAACTACATTATCAATTTTTTAAAATTATCAACCTTATTTTTTATTTATTTAAAAAATTCCTTCCGTAAAGATCAATGTTGGGGAACTACCCATATATATGTTATACAAATACAAAGCTTTAATAAAAAAAATTTAAAAAATATAAAAATTCCTTCCCAGGGGGAAAAAAAGAAATAACCAATATGGGAATTTGTTTTGACCTTATATTTCCTTTATCCTCCTCATGGTATCTCTTTGAAACCTGTATGTTTGTAGAATAAAAGTTATTTTGATTTTTAGCTTTGTGGTGGTGGAAAGTAATGGATATATATTTTTTTCTTTAACTGAGGCTGTCTGAGGATTTTGTAGACAGTCAGTGTGGGATGTTTTTGCACACACCTACTTGTTCAGTGGGTTTCTGTCTGCTGCCTGTTTATCTGGGCTGTGATACCACAAGAAGAAAGAAAATTTTTTTTAAAGTGGAAATGACTTCTGCGTCAGAGGATATGAACTTGAAAGTGATTTGCTCGTGTGCATCACCAACTTGGTTGGAAAAAAGCCACCTTTTCCCAGTCATCCTACCATTTATTGAGTCAGGCTAGGAGTGTCTGCTATGCAGACTTGGTGTCATGCTTGCTCCCTTTCCATAACAAAATAGTAAATGAAGATTGTGCCTTCCACAATGAATCATTCGTTTTATAGACATACCATCCAACTTTTTCCTCCTCTTCTTCATCTTCTTTTAGAAGTGCAAATATTTTACTTCCAGAATTAATTTTACCACTACCCCTTAATATCCTGGTAAACTGATGAATTGACAATCCAGGTAACTATACTTAGGATAGAGAAATCAATTTCACAAAAAATAAGTTTCATCGTGTCAGAGTATTGAAATCAACATAGGAATAGATGTCACAGTTGAGGCAGGAATGAGGTAAATATTACCTCTAATCTCTGAATGTCTCTTTGTCCTTTAAAATACTCTCATGAAATGGATATTGGTGCAGGGTTGCAAAACTATTTCCTGGTGTTTGTTTTGAAGCACAAATCATACCTGCTGTTAGTGATATCTTAATGGCAAGTACGCATTGGTCACAGTATTAGAGCAAGAGTGGTTATGTGTTATTCGTGGTTAAACATTGCTATGACACTTACATTATGTGAAAGGAGGCTTTCAGACCTTGACATTAATAGGTTGCATCTGAATTGATGGCCTGGCTATCAGTCGATCAAGCTAGAAAGGACACTGGAGTTGTTTATAGAAGGCCTGGATTTGAGTCCTAAGGTTAAAACTAACTGTGTGGACATGTGCTTGTCTTTCTTCATCTATAAAACAGTAATAACAACATTAGCACTACCTCCTTTTCTACCTTAAGAGTGTTGCTATGAGGGAAATGCTTTGTAATCTATAAAGTGCTAGGTAAATGGGAACTGCCATTATTTAAATCAAAAGTAGTAGCCTCATAAGGGAGCCAACGATTACACGTCTGCTGGAGAGGTATTTTTGAAGTATATAATAATCCATTTATTCAGGTGATTTTTAAGAAGCACAGCTGTAACCCACATTCATTAGAAATTAAATAAATTCTACAGTGGATTTTGTTGAATTTAAATATATGTGCCTGTGGGTATGTGTATTTTTTTTTCTTATTAGAAGAAGAAAAAGATCGTTCAAAAAATCAGCTCCAAAGAGCACAAGTAGAAACAATGATTAGAGGTTTTAGACTGCATATAAGGCAAAACTTCCTAACAGTTACATCTGTCCAAAAGTGGAATGGGCTCTCTAAGAAGGGGATGTTTGTTCTCTGTTACCAGCAGTCTGCAAGGAAAAGTTGAATAGCTACTGCTAGGGAAGGGTGAATTCCTGTTCAGGTAGAGGTTGGAGGAGTGAGATTCTGAGATCATCCCAGTTCTGGGAATGTATTTCTCTCCATTGAATCTACTTTTATGTCCAAGTATATGTGATAGTAACAGAGAAGAGTTAGTCCATGGGATTAGAGATTTTAGAGGTAACAAATAATTCAAATATCATTGCACTTGAAAATAAAATATTAAAAATAAAATTAAGAGATCATGACTTCATTGAGGAAAAAATAGTCTTTTAAAGTGCAAAATATAGTGTGGTAGGACAGCATAGCATGGTAAATTGAGTATGGCACTTGACCAGAGAAATTTTACTTCAAATCTTAGCTTTATTACTTTTCACTATACATTTATGAGCTATCACCAGGATGCAAAGTAAATTGATAAAAGAGAGAGGACTAACAAGTAATGGAGATCAGGGAAGGCTTAACAGAGGAGGCAGCAACTGAACTAAGCTCTGAAGTAAGGCAAGATATTTTGAGAGGTAGAAACAGAATGGGAGGATCCTCAGTGATGGACAGTAAAGGCAAGATATGTTGTACCAAGTTCAGGGAACACCTGATACTGATAGTTCAGTTGTGAAGGAAGGTAAAGGTTATCAAGGGCCTTATGCCAAAATAGGCAATTTATGTCTATCCTAAAGATGATGGGGCATCATTAAAGGTATGTGTGTGAATGTGAACTGTTCAGACCTCTGCTTCTCCCATATTCCCCCAAAATTCCCATTTAATTTCTTATGCTAACCCATGATAAATCAGAACCATAATGGGGAAAGTCACAATGTGGAAGGGATAACTGTACTTCAATTTCATTATTCAATCCAGAAAATAATAACATCTTCCTCCCAGAGTGGTAATGAGGATCAATGAGATGGTATATATGAACTGCTTTACAAACTTTGAAGTGCTGTTTAAAAATTAGTTATAATTATTGGTTTGCGTGTTATTGTTATTCCTGACAAGGATAGATTTTCATGGTTTATTACTTTCATTTGTCCTTTAAAGAAGAAAGTCTTTCTACAGAGTACTGCAGGTTGAATTTAAATTGCTTTTGTTTTCTTTATTACGGCAGGAAGAAATTTTTTTCCATTTAAAATGTTAGAGATTTTTGGTTAAGTGGTATATATTGAGATTTTGTTAGCCTGTGTGTTTCTATATGTGGTAGGGGTAAGGGGAGTATGTATGACCCTTATTTCTTCTTTAAGACTAAGATATGAACTAATACATTGGTATTAAACAGTATTAGCACTATTAGTCCTAGCAAACTGATCTTGTTGAGTTTGTAGCAGGAAAAGTTTATTTAATAGTCAACCTAAATGATTTAACTCACCCACCCTCAACCAACCCTTGAAAAATCATCATTTCACAAGAGTTATTCTGGGTCAAGCACTGAAACATTAGCAATGAGTCACTACCAAACTATAGGGAGAAATAAATCTACCAATAGCAACTAGTGATAACTGAACAGTGAGTAAGACTGAGCAATATAAAGAGAGTTGAGATGTTGTTTTATCAGATATAACTACTGAATCAGTTGATTCTTTACTTCTTGGTTTTGAAATTAGCACACAGAAAATAGTCTGTAGCTCAGTGTTTCACTTTTCATTCAGTTTACCCTACCCATCAAAATAAAACTTTCATCAGTTTGAAATTTTCATTTGAAAGTAAACAAGAACTTTTGGTACTTATTCAGTATAGTTACATTTCTCATGGAGATCCATGCATTGTTTGAAACTCACACCCAAATACATCCTCAGCTTTCCATGTGGTATACATTTACCTTTCTTTCAAAGAGTTGAAATCAAAGATGTAGTGATAGAAGACACTGCATTGTGGATTTAATCTTACCACTGGAAATGATGGGAAGAAGAGAGAAAAGGTGCTAATACTATTTAATACCAATGTATTAGTTCATATCTTAGTCTTAAAGAAGAAATAAGGGTCATACATACTCCCCCTACCTCTACTCCTACTCTTACCCCTACTACACATAGAAACACACAGGCTAACAAAATCTCAATATATACCACAAAAAGAAGTTCTAGCCAGTTTAGACTTATCCAGAGTGAAAACTTAGAGCTATTAATAAAGAAAATTTAGAGTTGACCAGAAGAGAAGCAAGAGAAGCCATGCAGAAAATGAAGGAAAAAGCTAGAGATGCTCCTAACCTTTTATGAGTTGGAGAATCATTTTGTAGTGTCAGATGTTATGGATATGATAGCAGTAATTGAGAAAATACGTAATGAAGAACCTACTATGAATTTGGCCACTTTGTAAATTAATTTGTACTTTATTAATCATAATGCCATTTATATACATTAGAAAGTTAGCACTATATATGTATGAGAAATATTATTTTATAGATGGTATTTTTGCTTATTTTTGGTTTTCACATATGGATTCTTGGACCCAGCTTAGCCGCTCAGTAGTCTCACAGGGAACTCACAGCCCACAAATTGAGAACCAGTGCTTTAATGCATATTCCTAAAGCAGAAACAAAGGACTTCAGAATTGGAAGGGTTCCCAAAGGTATCTTGGCTATCTTGGACTTGAACAAAAATTCTCTCTTCAGTAAACAAAGCAAGTGGTCTTCCAGTTTTTACTGAAAGATCTCTAGTGAGGGGGATCACACTGCCTCTGGAAGCAGTCCCTTCTACTTTGGACAGCTCCACTAGTTTTTCTTCATATCCAGCCTGTCTAACTTCCACCTACAGTTTTCCCTCTTTTCCATAACAACTCTCAAATATTTAGACAGCTATCATGTACTCTGACCCCAAGTTTACTTTTTTCCAAACTAGATATCCCCAGTTGTTTCAGCCTATTGTTCTGTGGCTTATTGTCAAGGCTCTGTCCAGTCTAGTTATTTTCTTGTAGATCTCACCTAGTTTATCAGCATCCTTTCTAAAATAAAATGCCCCAAATTGAACCCAACATTACACACAAGGCCTTATCAGTCAGAATGCTTTGGAAACATCACTTTCTTGATCCCAGATGCCCTGTCTCAATGCAGTTTAAAATCATAGCAGCTATATTTAGCTAAAATACCACATTCTTGATTCATAGGACCTTCAGACCCCTAATTTATTTTTTGAAATGAACTGTTATTTAATCATGCTTCCCTTATAACTTTGGTCATTTTAACCCATTTAAAACTTTTATCTGATCTAAAAGTAAAACAAAAGAGAAATTTTAAAGTAAATTCTGAAGGGGAGAAAGCTTAAGATACTAGAATGGAGCCATTGACCATACCTCTTTGCAAGAGAGTTATAGGAAATAGTGAGGTTTATGGTAACTTTAGAGATGTAAATACCATTTTCCAAGGTGAGGATTCCAAATGTCATGTATGAACCTTGTATAATTCAAGAAAAATTTTTATGTCATTACAGAATATTTCTTGCTTAGCAGACTCAAAGAATCCAAAGAGCATAGAACTCCCATCATTCAAACTTATACTACAGACTGGAATGTGTGTGCCTGTGTGTTATTTAGACACAGCAAATTCTGGTTTGCTTTACTTGATTGTACATATTTGCTATAAAGGTGTTTGGGTTTTTTTTTGTTTTTTGTTTTTTTGCTGTTTTTTTCTTTACTTTTTCAGTTGGAAAGAGTTAAGGTAAATTTTTGTTAATTAACTTTACTATGATTTTTAAAGCTTAAATTAAAAGTTAATTTGAAAAAAAGTCTTCATAGTTTGGTAAATTAACATTATCTAAGTGTTAATGTGAATGTTGATTTTGAGTAATTCTTTAACAGTAAAACAACGTTGCCTTGTTTGTATAATAAATCCATTGGCTTTGGAGGGGACAATGTAAAGTTAATATTTTTTTTTTTGAGATTTTGAACTAGCAACTAGCAAGTAGGGTTAGTTAAACCATTTACCCAACTTCTTGGTCTATTTTAATTCTTTATAAAAACTCGTCCCTATGGGATGGGAAGTGGTGGACATTCACATCAATATGACATCTTGAGGTTTTTCAGGAAACTATATATATGGACACCGTGGTACACAGCAGTCACTTTGTAGGCCTAGGAGACTGTGCTTCACTTTCCTGCTATTCCCTGAAAACCACAGCCTTGCGTGTGTGGGTGTGAAATGCTTGGATGCTACTCCAGTTGAGCAAAATGAAGGCGTCTTATTTGAAATTGTGTGGGACCTTATGAAAATAAAACATAGCTTGGAAAGCTGCCGGGACCCAAGTGATCTGAATTAACCAAAACCACTTTTTAAAATACAGGAAAGCAGAACAATAACAGTGGAAAGTTACAGAGTACCAGACTTTTGAGATGATCAAAATACAAATATAGCCATTATACATGGCTGAGAGACACCTGGAGGTTAAGTTCTGTAGTTTTCCAACTTCATTAGTCTGATAGAGAAGAGGATAAACATTTCAAGGGGTTGAGATTGGGCAAAGGGTAAGGGGATCAGAAGAAAGATTCTCTCTCCACTTATTTTCAAAGCGAGAACATTAAGACAATGTTTTAGGATTACTGAAATTACAGATCAAGTCTCCTTCCTGTTGAATGGATTAGATTATAAGATGTAGACTCCTAGGCAAGACAGAATCATTGCTTGCCACTTAATGTATTCCTCTAAATTGCTAGATCCAGCAGGAATCAAGTGAAGAAAACATTCATCTTCAAGTAAAAGACTGTCAAAATGATATACATTATTTTTTTAATACATCAAGGAACAATATCAATTAAAGTTTCAGTGTTCTATCCACTGTATCACCTAGTTTCCCCAAGTTTTTTTCTTTAAAAACAAACTCAGTTTTCCATAAGAAAATCTTTTTATTTTCCTTCTCCCCTTTTTTTTTTTTTTTTTTTAAATATTACATAGCAATTTTTGCAAGTCTTTAATCAAGATCTGGCCCTTTACACTTCCTCCTAAGCGGCGTGGTTGTCTCCTTGCTTTTTTTTTTTTTTTTTTTTTTTTCCACATTCAAGGACTCTTCTTTCTCAGCTTGTACTTTGCTTGCACTAAGCAATTTGGGCATAGAGATCTTATCTGTCATGGTCAGCCAGCAATATACCCATATACTCTCAACAGCTGTACACTCTCAAGAAGAGCTCTTATAACAATGGTCCTTTCTATAAAGTGTTTATTTTTCATTTCCCATAGTGGCAACTTCTGTCACAAGATTTTAAGCCTTTTAAAGGAATAATAATATTCCTTTAGAATCTAAGTAGTCCATGTAGATATCCCATTTGAATGAAAACATGCATATCTGCTTAAGTTTTACCTTGAAAACATTTATTACCCAATTGTCAATCAATGAATATTTATTAACTGGGGTTTTCATGTACCCAGGGAGTTGAAATTTTCTGTAGGCATGCCTGCCCCCTGAAAAGTCTGGAATAGATAAAATAACTGTTGAAGACATAACTTCTTATAATTATGTTGTATGTTGTTGCCTCCTGTGCAGTAAAAATAATTATAATACTTCTCTATCTCATAGGGATTTTGGAAGAATGAATGAAAAATATGTGTAAATGTAGTAATAGAAAAAAAAGGAAATACGTGGTTTTTCATTGTTGTCATTTTGTATATATAAGTATGCAAAGTAAGCTTTCAGGACTCATCCCTGAAAAAATTGAACTTTATGGTTCATAGCATCACATATCTAGAGGCCATGATTTCCAAATCTTCTTGTTTTACAAACAGGGATGCTGTGGCAGAATGAGGATAAGTGACTTGCTAGGCTCCTACAACTAGTAAATTCCTGAAGTCATATTTGAACTCAGATCTTACTGACTTACTGAGAGTTCCCCTTCTCCTCTGAACTACTGGGCTAAAATTAGGAGAAAGATTACCCAAGAGACAGTAATTAAGATAGCTCGATGAGTGTGTAGGTTATGATTGTGAGATAAGAAACTTCCTTCTGGACTTTATTTAGTGCTATCGCACTCCCCATTCACCCTCTCCGGGTTTTCATTCCCCATTTCTTTCCTGATTAAAACAACTTCTGACTTAGAAGCCAACTAACTCCTCCTTTTTTTAAAAAACTTATCTCTGGTTTGAATGTGTTCCATTCTGTCAATATTATCTGTAAGAAGTGTGGCTGACCCTCACTTTGCTATGAGTCCTAGAAAATTCTCTAAATTAGTAAGTCCTAGCATACTGAGAGGTAATTTCCTAGGCAAAACATTACTGAAGCTCCCACAAACACACACAAACTTAGACACACTGGATGAGAACCCTTCCCTTCTGTGTCCCTCACTCATTTCCCTGACCACAATATGACACTTGGGTATCACCTGATACTGTTCACAGGTAAAACCAAGATATTAGCATGGTGGTAGCTGGTGGAAGAAGCAATAATGAACCTTTACAAGGGAATAATAACTGAAGCTTTTTGCCAACTAGGGTAGGTCAATTTGAAAATAAAATTTAATACCCCCACTAAAAAAATATTAAAATCCCAGCCTAACCATAGGAAAGAAGTAGAACGTGCAAATCTAGAGGGAAAAAACTGGGGGGATTCCTATGGCCAAGGCCAGAAACCCATGTTAAACAATAATGCTTAAAGATTTTATAATATAAGTGTGTAAGTGTATACTAGGCCAACTCTGAATAAGGACAATCAGACATATTTGTGGGTCATACTAATGTAATTTTTTAAAGTTTGAGGTGACTTAGAATCATCTAATTTAGAGCTAGAAGGAGCAGTATGGATCAATGAAAACTTCTTTAATTTCTAAATGAGATGATAACAGGTTAAGACTCATTACGAAGATTTTTAAGGAAATAAGTAGATCCAAGATAATTCCTACTCTGAAGCATAGGGTTTTGGTAACATAAGAACATTATTTTAAATAGTCATGTTTTAGATACCAAAGTCCTTTTTTTTGAATCAGAATTGATGATGCTGTATTTTCTTTCTTTTTAAAAAAATTTATTAGTTTTGACATTTATTTTTATAAGATACTGATTTCCATTTTTTCCTTCCTTCCTCTCACCCCTTTCCAAGATGGCAATCAGTTTGATATAGGTTAATACAATCATATGAAACATTAGTCATGTTATAAAAAAAGAATCAGAAGAAAAGGGAAAAGCCATGATAAAAACAACCAGAAAAAGTAAAAATGCTATATTTCAATCTGCCATCAGACTCCATAGCTCTTTCTCTGTGGATAGCATTTTCCATCATGAATCTTTTAGAATTATTTTAGATCATTGTATTACTGAGAAGAGCTAAGTCTATCAAAGTTGAATGATAGTATATTTTCAAAGAATAAGATAGTATAACATAAGAGTTTGTAGCCGTTTCATAAGTCTCCCTTTGACATCTAATATCTTGTACAGTTTTATAACCATTAAAAAAAGTCACTGAATGTTAACTGTAAAAGAAATCAGGTCACTAATCCAAAATATGTCTAAGGGTCCCTCCTTTGAAACTGATTGATCACACATATATTACTAAGTCGTTTAACATTTAGAAACCTCCCATTGTGTAGCTAATACCATACTGAATTCTGAGAAGGGTCACCATTTCTCTGTCTCCTCTTTGGAAGCAGGAGCAGTGATGTGATTATGTACATATTTACAATCTTTTGAGTCATTTTAAGTCTACTTTAAAAAAAAAATTTTTTTTTTAGCAAACCAACTTTTTTTATTTTATATGATTTTATTTCTAAATATATTCTTTTCCTACCCAGTAAGTCATTCATTGTTCCAAATTACTGTTTATTTTAAAGTGTACTTACCTTCAAAAGAACATGGAAGTAATAGAGAATTATCTGTAAGCTTCAAATTGCTCTGTATTTTTTTAAAAATATAACACCTTAGAGCAGAATTACCAACCACACACTGTTAATTTTGAAAACATTTATGGCCTCTTCTTTTAGATAGATAGTAATTCCAAAACAGCTTTTGCGTTTCCCTAAAAATGTAAGTGATTGAATTGTTTTCATCATCAAACATTTAATTTCAGTCTGAATCTATTCTCAATGGACAATGCAATATTTGATTTCTATATGTATTTTAGGTATATTTCATTATCTATATAATATTTCCCATTATATTATTATTTTGTTTGATTTTTGAACAACATATGAAACTGCGTTTACTATGAAAGTAGATGATAAACTCCTTGAGTCATATATTGTGTCAGATATTCATTTTATTGTCCTACACAGTACTTCCAGTTTCTTAATTTGCAGAGTACTATTTTATACCAATTGTAGTCTGCTGTGCAGTACTAAATTCCTATCAAAATTAGCTGACTTTTCTTTCCTATTGATCTTTTTAAAAAAAATAACATATGCCTATCTGAAAATGCAGCTGCCATTTTGTTTTCAGACAGTGAACTAACTCACAAATTGAATTTAAGGCCTATCTTGAAACCCCCTAAATAAAGATGATTCATCAAAAATAAGACAGCTCTTGTCAAAAGTTATCTTAGAAGAGAAAAATGCAAATAAAAAATGCCAGGCTTGTCAATTTGAAATTGCGACCTCACTTCTTTCAATAAATTATTTTCTACTTACAGCATATCATCTATATGTCAGCTCTACCTAGGAAACTAGTGCATTTGCAAGTTGAAACTGACAATAAATGAGCCATAAATGGAGTGAAAGATGAAAGGGACAGGGGGAAATAACTGTCTATTTGTTAGTAATGTTCAGAGTATAGTATAGCAAACCATTGTTTACAGGAAAATGCTTTATTGGGTTTGTCTTTTAAAAAATTACAACTTAAATAGCCTACATTTTAGTCATTTTTAAAACATTTGGCTATTAAAGCATTTTTCCTGAGTAAACTTCTAAGTCAAAAAACAAACCTTGGTCTGATTTACTCACTTATGCTATTAAATATTGCAGGCCAGGGTTTAATTGCTTAAGGAAATGGGAAATTAAGTGACTTTTTATTAATATTTATTTTTAGCAGTTACACTGGATGTCCCTGGCAATCCTTAGTAAAAGAAAAAGTATAAGTGAATTCATATAATTTAATCTTTGCATATCCTGGCTTTTTTATTTGTCCATCATCCTTTGAATGTTATTTCTCATTTATAGGGTAAGGTACCAGGTAAAAGAAAGTAGATTGGACAGGGAGGCTCGGGTTCTAGTCATGGCTTTGCCACTAACTGGTTGTGAGACATTGCCTTTGCCACATAAACTTTGAGGTAGACTGGGTCTGGTAGTTATGGGCCAGTGATGAAATGTATTTAGGACAGCTAGATGTCACAGTGGATAGATGCCGGGCTTGGAGCGAGGAAGACCTGCATTCAAATACTCTGGGACTTCAAACAAATCACATAACCCTGTTTGGCTCAGTTTCCTTATTTGTAAAATGAACAATATATGAAAAAAGATGGGTCAGTCTGGTCACACATGTCCATGTAATATTAGTCTCTTATGCCATTTTTCATTAACTGGAGTCCATCTCGTTTCTTTCCTTTGTTCTTTGTAATTTGGATTGTTCAGAGATTGGAATATTATGTCATTAACAACCAAATTGAATCTCTTTTCTGATCTCACTCATTCACCCAATTGCTGGGGCCTTCCCTTCTAATTATCCTCTGTCTTCCATTTTTATTCTGAATATACTTAATTTGTACTTGCTCTCTCCCCTAAATGAAAGTAAGCTCCTTAAGAAGAGGTATTGTTTCATTCTTGTATTTATAGCCACAGCCCCCCAGCACATAGCACTGCGTAATAAAGGATTATGGGTTGACTAATAGGAAAAAGAAGCTTAGAGCTTAAAGTTGTGGAAAATGTCTTTAGCTCATTCTTACTCCTCATTTTTCAGGGTTTTGTGGTGCAGTTTGTTGGGAGAAAAATGGAATAATATGGCTGTATAGCCACACCATTAAAGCTAGTTAGTTTTGCACAAAAATCTTGCTTGCTTATCTATTAAGTATCTTGTAGTCTGTGATGACCATAAAATCAAAGCTCAGTATAATGGAAAAGGCACCTGTCTTTGGTCACAAGAGCTGAATTTAAGTGTCAGCTGTCTCTATTCCTCCATTCTGGGCCTGTTTAAAAGTTGGTTAACTTCTCCGAGCCAGAATTTTCTCATTTTATAAAATGAGAGTAATAGAATTTGTTCTGACCTCCCTGATCCTCAGATTCTGTAAAATGAGGTAATTGGACTACATGATTTCAAAGGTCCCCAGCAATTCTGAATGTGTGATTCTAAATTACAGAAATGATGTGAGGGGAGTATTTTATAAATCATAAAGCAGTAGACCTGTAAACTATGATGGACAATAATAAGATGACATGAATTCATTTTCCCACATTTAACTTTATTTAACCATGGTTGCACAATGAGCTGCAAATTTGTTGTGATTATAAAACAGTTAAGTCTAATCATTTTCAGTATCTCACTTGTGAGAAAGAAATTTTAGCATTTTTTCTTCCCAGGTTAAGCAGCATTTGTATTTTAAAATCAATTAAATATTTTACCATAAAACACTCCACTAAGATATTGCCCAGGAGCAAGGTTTACTGCATATATAATTTAGCCACAAATCATCTCTTTCTCTCCTCTCCTTTCTTCCTTCTCCCCATAGCACTCACATACAGAAAAATTCCTCAAACTGTGTAAAAGACACTAATTGAGTCTCTTCTGAGCATAATCTGATAGTACTGTCCCATACTAAGAAGCTATGATAAAGCGGTTATTGAATCAGCTGAAATTTTTTCAGACTTGGCATCTTAATCAAACTTATTAATATATATCTTTTCCTGTCCACTTGCCTCCTTGGGACCAAACCGGTTAGCATCAACAGAAATAAGAAATGGAAAATTGTGTTAATATATACCCTTAGTGAAGGTCAGTTTGTATCATTTTTGTCAAGGAATAAATCTCCCAAATTGTCAGTATAAAGTCTAGTACTACAGCATTTAAATATGATAATATGTTTTATGAAACTATTCCAGATAATTCATCTATCTTTTGCGGAAATCAACACCTTTGGGAGGGAAGCATTAAAAAATAAATCATGTGGCCAAAAAAAAAAAAAATCACTGAATGACTGAATATTAGAGATGGAAGACCTTAAAGATAATGTCATTTTATATATGGGGAAATTGAAACTCAGAGAACAATAATTGACCTAAGAACTAGATCCTAGTTTGGTTGCTTTGAAGGTATTGTAAACATATGCAATATTATAAGTAATTATAAAATTATCTCATCATGCTGATACTCTTGCCAGTTGAAAATAAATAGGACGCCATTTGTATATTTTGCCCGTAAGCAATAGATGATATGCACAAAAGTGGATAAAGGGATTACAGCCAGAATTATGAAAGTCTGGGAACAAAATGTTCATGGGTGTGTGGGTTTTGTTCTGAACTAGATGTAATTGGACATACAACAGCAAATTAAATTGACGGGCTTTCAAGTCTTGTAGGTATGTTTTGATGCATAACCAGAACCAGCCCGCTCTCCAGCCTTTCCCTTGCTCTATACCAGTGTTGTCATCAGAGCACCTGAGTTTTAAGATTGATTTTAGAGTGGCTAGACATAAGAGAATCTTTGGTGAAATGGGAAATCAGTCATTTAAGAAAGTGTTTCATGACAACCTGTGCGTTATTTAAGAAATGGAGATAAGAGCCTTCTAATAGAGTTTTAAAGCTATTACTTAAAGGAAATTAAAGAAAATTGGAAGTAAAAATGAACATATCACATAGCCAATAATATGTATCAGAGCAGGATTTAAACGCGAGGCTTCCTAATGCCAAGGGTAACTTTCTGTTGACCATACTATCTTGCCTCTGAGATACATAACTGGTACAACATGCCCCCCAAAAGCAATAAAATGTAGTAAAGAACTGCCGGCTGATTTTTATTAAATCTCACCCAAGTTATCTGAAGAACACTAATTTTGAAAAAGAGACTAAGGAAAGAAATTTATTTCTTTTCTTTTTAATTTAAATAACAGATATCGGGTATGTATATTAGACAGCTATAAAATGAGTGATAGTTGGGAAACAGATTATAACTTCAAAAGAAAGATTCTCTAGAGAGAGCATCGTGAGCTCAGGTAAGTGTTCTTTTCAGTCAGTTGCACATCGTTCAGAACAAGAATCCTAGCTCACTGATCATTGTACACGGCAACAAGATTATATGGTAATCAATAAGATGATTGAGGCCAGTTTCAATGATCTTGTGATGGAGAGAGCCATCTGTACCCAGAAAAGACTGTAGAAACTGAGTATGGATCATAACATAGCATTTTCACTTTTTGTTGTTTGTTTGCAATTTGTTTTCCTTCTCATTTTTTTCCCTTTTTGATCTGATTTTTCTTGTGCGGCAAGATAATTGTATAAATATGTATGCATATATTTGATTTAACATATATTATATTTGATTTAACATATTTTTAACATGTTTAACATATATTGGAATACTTGCCACCTAGGGGAGGAGGTGGAGGGAAGAGGAGGAAAATTTGGAACACAAGGTTTTACAAGGATTAGTGGTGAAAAATTATCCATGCATATGTTTTGAAAATAAAAAGCTATAATAAAATGTTTTTTTAAAAAAAGAATACTGGCTCACTGATGTCTTTTAAAATCACAAAGTCACAGATTTTAAAGTGATCGTTTCATCCACAGAGATAATTTTATGGCCCTATGGAGATGAAATTTCCCAAACATATTTGAATTTTCCAAGTTTGAAATTTCATGCCAAGAATAAGAGCTTAGTCAACTCAGTGCTGGAACAAGCGCCAGACTGTTGTCAGTCAACAAGTAAACAAGCTGTTTACTCTCTTAGGAGACTTGGGCTTGTTTCTCAATCTAATACTTTCTCTCTTTAATGGCTATGGGACCAAATCTATGATTTTCAACAATGGAGGGAATTTCTGGGGTGATACTCCCCTCCACAAATTCAAATCAGCAACTTGGACACTAAGCTGGTCCAGTACCTTCCAGACAAAGATGCTCAGGTTGCTAAATGTGGTTGTTCATTTTTGCCTCCAGTTTTCTTGAAAAGACTTCATATATGGGCATAGCAATGGACATTAGTTCTCCTGTCTGAAGCCCAGCCTTGGAGGTTCCTCACAATTTTGGCTGACCTGTGCTGAACTTTTGGCCTTAGCAACTCCTAAAAACTAAATTAAAGAATAGAGGAGTTGAATTCTGAGCCAGAAATAGAAATTCCTGCCAATGAAATCATTCTTTGATCAAATTAAAATTGGGATTCACAGTGTGGTAGTGTGTGATCCTCATTGTTTCTATAAGAACATTATTTAAATTTTATTCTAAAAATTGAATTTCCTTTGAATTCAAATTATGTATCTAAACCTATTATTAATTTTTGGTTTTCTTTTTTTTTTTTTTTTCTTACCCTTACAGGCCTTGAACCGAGGTATTGCTGCTGTAAAGGAAGATGCCGTCGAAATGCTGGCCAGCTATGGACTGGCCTATTCCCTGATGAAATTCTTCACAGGCCCCATGAGTGACTTTAAGAATGTAGGTCTGGTATTTGTGAACAGCAAACGAGACAGGACCAAAGCTGTTTTGTGCATGGTGGTGGCAGGTGCCATAGCTGCTGTTTTTCATACTTTGATAGGTAAGATGCCACTGGTTCACTTTACAATCCATTTAGTGCCCAAAGTTCCTCTTTCTCTAAACTTTATTATAAGATGCTTCTCGTACATGCATAATTTCATTTAATTTAATATGTAAGCAATAAATATTTCACATGATGAGTAATAATAAATATAAATAAAATAATGTATATCATATGTAAATTTAATTGCCAATAGAAAATGCATTTATCTTCGAAGTTATCCCATAGCTGTAGAAACAAAAACCCCTTCTTTTCTCTGGGAACCTGTGATTCCTATTCATTTTTTACATTGGATTTTAGTGTATCAGTAAGAAAGCAAATACCTCTGTGACTTTATTCATATTTACCCTCAACTAGGATTGACTCTATTTGACATTAACACAATCACAAGTCCTTTTGTTTGAGATACTGGTAATTGGTTAAAACAAGTGTGCTCTCATATCTGAATTTGGAACAAATTTAATCATGCAAAAAATTTTTTTGCTTAAGGCAATGATCATAATTGACATGAGGATTATCATGGACACATTTATTTGGCTCTATTAAAACTTACACTGGTGGCTTGCAAGCTCAGTATGAATAGTGCCTCAGAACAATTTTATGCTGTATTGAGAGGCATAGAGTTCTGACCATAGTAAAAAATAGTCCCTCTGTGTTTTTGAATTAATTTCTGAGAACAATTTAAGGAAAGGTACTGAGAAGCTGAATAACACCCGCAGGAGGATTACCAGTTTGGTTAGGGACTTCATCAAGCTATAAAAGAAAGAGTTGAAGGAATTGATTAGTCTAATTAGTCTAAGAAAACAACAGTTGAGATTTGAGGGAGGCAATTTTGTTATACGAAAATTGAAGTGCTGTCATATGGGAAGAGTTAGATTTTGTGAGTTTGACCTCAGAGAGAGGAATAGGACTGAATTGATAGGCAGGTTTCAGGGAAACAGATGGGGCTCAATGTAAAGAAATAATTAAGAACAATTAGAGCTATCTGAGAGTATTAAGAGGCTATCTTAAAGGAAGGTGGGTTCCCCTTCACTTGAAATCTTGGGTCTAAGATCTTTATCTCTTATGATCTGAGGAGGATTCTTTGTCAGGTATGGATTGGAATAGGTGTCTCTGGAAACCTTTTCCAACTCTGAGGTCATGGGACAAACAGCCCTCCTATAGTCTTTGTGTAACATTATGCATCATTGTGCATACATGATTGTTCTGCAATTTAACCAAATCCTGAGTCTATCCAGGTCTTTGGATAAGAAAGAGCTTTACTCTGGCTGGCTTCTTGGGAGGTGATAAAACCCCTAAAGACATGATTACTGAAATCCTTGGCTTTAATCCGGCTCCATTCATTCATTCAACATAGAAATTGATTGGCACATCTATAAAACCCCATTGACCACAAAGACCTGTGACTAACACTTTACAAATCCATTGTTTACTTCAAAATTGGCATTGACTTATGCAGGAACTGTGAAGATGAATTATAGCTAAAGGAGACAGCGGTTTCCCCTAATCCATTTACAATGTATTATGAGTAGTGTATCTAACAGCACACAATGTCACTTCTTATGGAAGATCTTTCTTATTTTTGTTTAATGTGTCATAGCTCCCATGTCAGGGACAGCATGTGAGACAGCATGCAGCCTTTCATCTTGCCTAGCAAACATCCAGTCCACTTTCTAGTGCTAACTATTTGCACTCACAAAGCTCTTGGCAGAAAAGTTGCCTGCTTCTTTGGACCTCTGCCCAGTCTCTATATAAGTGTCCTAAACGTTCACTGGAATCAGTGTTTGCACATCTATGTGTAACGTCAGTGATTTAGTGATATCTAAGTATTTGCATATCAGTTTCTTCAGCTAATATTATCTTGGGCCTTTTCCCAAAAAATGTTTAAATTTCAGACCATTCCATGTTTAATACAACAAAGGGGTTTCTATACTAGTTAAAAGAACCCCTTTTGTTTTTGAATGCTCTTTTAAGTTTGACCTCTGAAATAAATGCATCAATTATTCCCCGCTTTATCTTTCTTCAAAAAAGTATGTGGAATGGATTCAGAGGTCAGAAGTCTGAGCCTGTTTAGCAGGAAATCATAGCCAAGAAATTTGAGGTGCTATCCCACTGAAGCTAAAAAAATCTTTTGCCTTTCAAGAAGTCATTTCCATAAAATTATCATATTTTATGTATTAAAATTGGGTTCCATTTTCAAGCACATCATATATGAGGAGATAATGAATTTAATCATATAATTGGAAGATATTCTTCATATTAAAGGATATTCCATGGATTTTTTTTTATCATAAAAGAGGTTTTCAACTTTTTCTGACCTTGGCAATTATTTAAAATTAATATGCATACAATTATTATTATTTTTTAATATCCTATGCTTTACTTTCTGGACATTTCTTCCCCTGAATTTGTTATTGCTTTATATATTTGGGTATTTCTGTTGATATAAATAGTCTTTATCCCTAAAGTCCCTAAAAATGATTTATTTATTCTTTTTCATGTTCCTTTTTATGAGACTTGACAAGTTTCTTATAACCAAAATTTGCTCTCTTCTAATCTCAGCAAACTGATTGTAGTTACTGTGTTTTGCCATTGCAATCAAGTCAACAAACATTTATTAATTGCTGTGCTAGGCACTGGGGAGTACAAAGACAAAATAAAACACAAAGAAGAGCCAACTTTCTATTAACTATGCTAGTACAAGAGCTGTAGCACTAATAATACAAAAGAGTGAATAACTTAAAATCTACTTATATTTAGTTAAAGAATGCATCAGTTGATAAATATGAGTATTTATTGTTACAATCTCACTTTGCTTGGGCCGAAGGAGTTTTCATTCCTTTGGCAGCAGGATTTTTGGTGATCCACACAAGGGAAAAGGCTAATGTTTTAAAAATTCATCATTAAATAATCAACTGACCAAAACATAAAGAGCATCCACCAGGATAATCACATTAGCACACTTGAAAAATACCATCCAAGTTCTCACAAGAGGATATACACATAGGATTCTCTTCTTCAGGCTAATCTGTTTTAATTCCTTTTTTTTTTTTCCTTGAAAAAAGAAGCCCTACACTTACGATTTTATCTCTGTGAAAGATTCCCAGTGTAGAAGCCCCATCCCCTACAGATCAATAGCTGGTTTCCAATATAACCTTAAGCCATTGGAGTCCAGCTCCAGTGAATATTCAGAGGGTGAATGAATATCCAAGGCCAGTGGAAGATATGCTTTGCAGTCAGTGTTTATATACCTTTTAGGCTAATGTTACATTATTGCTAGCTACCTTCAGGTGTCATCATCTATCTTCCAGGGTTAATGCACAAACCATACTTGGACATTTCACCTATCATCCACCTATTAATACCAAGGTCCTTATCAACACAGAATTATAAAGTAGTCTAATTGAATTATAAAATAGTCTAATTGTGTTACTCAGCAATACCAACCAAATTATAAATAGTTGTGATCTTTAGTCAAAACAGGGTAGTAAATAGAAGAAATTATCATATTAATGTAGTTATCTCAAGTAGTCCTTAATTCATTGTTTAGGGGTAAATGGTATAAATTCACATGCCTTGTTCCTATCTCATGCATTCTTCATCCAGATTATCCTAAATTTATCTCAAGTATGTCTTTATAATTTATTGTTAGGGAGATGGTGAGCCAATAGTTTAAATAGTCTGCTCTAACAGAGAGCAGGTCTCAGGTAATACCTGGACTGGACTCTTGATGTTCATGGACTTATTCAGTACTGGCCCTCTAATCAAAAGGTCAAGGGACTTGTCAATATTCACAAAACTAGAGTGTGTGTCCTTGTTCCAAGGCTGCCATCTCCCCTACATAACAATATGCCACTGTTCCTGGTTTAGCTCTTTCTTTATAGAATTTTGTTCCTGCCTTTTGTGTAATTTTTAAAGATTTCCCATGTAAATTAAATAATATGTAACACTGAGCAATGTTTCCCTTGTTCTTTCTAATTTTTCATATTTTTTTCTACAATAAAAGAACACAGAATTCTGCTCAGCACTTCAATAGAGTTTAGTATTTTCAACTGAAATGATATGCTGAAAGAAAGAGGTTTTTCCCTACTATGTTCCTCATGACTCAGATTGCTAGGATTGTTTTTTAAGGATATACAGAACCATCTTTTTATTGAACTCATTCAGCTCAGCAAATAGTCACTTCCATTTCCCTCTTATTTCTGCTTTTCCATTAGTTTCCTACATTTCTCCAGTTTCTGCTTACTTTCCCAAATTGATGTCCTTTGGAAGACATGAGATTTTTTTTCTATCCCAAATCTTCCAAATTATAAGTATAATATTGCCATATGCTCATTAACTATGTGGCACAGATAAGTCCATAAAAACAGTAAACTCTAATTAAAAGAAGGCAACAAGTATTTACCTATTTGTTTTTATTATTTTAGTGCCTACTATGTGCCAAGACCCTGTGCTGAGTCCGTTACTCCCACATACTGCAGGGGTGCCCCTAAACACATCACCTAACTAATCATTCAGTATGAGTTACAGAACAGCTGCTGATCTGTCTTAATAGATAAAATGTCTTCATCCAGAGCCCTCAATACAGATGAAATTACAGGTCTAGACCAAAAATAATAATACATTTATTATAGCTGTAATACGTCCGTTTGCCAGGCTGCCTGGAGCATCTTACCTATAATTGGTAACAGGGACTTGAAGTCACACCAAAATGTAAAAGACTTACAGCTTCTTTTCCCCAACCCTTAGATTGCCTCTTATTCTTCCCACCAACTTTACCTATTTTCTTGTCATTCCCTGATATTCTACCATTTCCTCTTTCATCCTCCTAAAACTACTTTGAGACCTTTCTGATAAGCCTCTAAAAACAATGACAGATAAATAACCAGACCCTCTGTATTCAGGAACTCTTTGGGACTGGGTTTTATTAGAGCCCTGACTAGCAGATTTGTCTACCCCTATATCCTAAGTGGAATAGTAAATAGAGCACTGGACTCATATTCTTGACTTCAAATCTGACCTCAGACACTAGCTGGGCAAATCTCTGAAGCCTGAAAATGGAAAACTACCTCAGTATCTCTCTCCTTAATATCTTTGCCAAGAAAACCCTAAATGAGGTCATGAAGACATGACTGAAACAACTGAACAGCAACAAATATATTGGGAAGTAGAAGAGGAAAGAACGGGTGATCCAAAGTACTCCCCTTCACCTTGTGCCTTCCAGAATATCTATCCTTCACCAGTTGATTTGAGGAATGGTGGTTAAAAACAGCATTTTGTTTGAATTTAAAGAAAATGAACTCTGATTTTGCTGCTTGTTCCCTATATGATCTTGTACAAATGACTTCCTTTCTGGGTTTGTTTCTTTGTAAAGTGGAGATTAGATGATCTCCAAGTTCTCTTGTCACCTGAATTCTGGAGTCACAAGAACATAGAGTTTATTTGGTTAGTTTGTATTCAAGTGCTTACAATTTATATCTAACTGTCAATATCAGAACAATTGCACACAACACTGTATCAGTCTAATGGTTTTGGAAGTGCTATTTGTTCTCATTACATACCCTCTTGAGTCTTCATAGTGTTCACACAGCATGATGATTTGCTTAAAACCTGACAGAGCTGAGAGGGAATCTTGGTAGGAAATTATTTTGGCTTGTCTGGTTAGACTTGCTTTTAGGTAGGAGACGTGTGCCAGGAGAGGGAGGAAGATAGAAGTTTTGTACCAGTAAGCAGTAGCAGTTGAGTCTCGTTTCTCAGGACTAGTAAAAATAGAATGTAAGCTCCTTGTGAGCAGGGACATTTTCTAGATGTCTGCAGGCTGTAGATCAGTGCTTTGTGCATAGGCAACATCAGTAAAAGTGTGATGAACTGGTTATCCAGGAGCCTCATGTTTACCTGTACAAGATGAGGCTGTCAAGTCCTAAAATGCTTTTTGCATCATGTTGGGGGAAATGAAAGAACCAATTAGTAAGAGAGACAGGCAGACAAGGTCCCAGAGTTGTTTTCTAAAACCTTATTAGCATTCCACTCACATCACTGGAGATTTTAAAACATGAGAAAAAGCCCACACTCACTAAAGCTGGTTTTTTATCTAACTTATCAAGGAAGGTGATTCTGGCATCTTGAAAACTGTAGCAAATCAGAAAGGACTTGGAAGTCTGTGGCCCATGAATTGGGTGAACGGGTCAGAAGGGTTTTATTGATGGTTTGGCCACAGGGTGGGGATTTTGTAGTTTCATCCACTTTCTGAGTTTCTACTAAGTCAGAGAGAGGCAGTGATATATAGTAACAGATCAAAAATGCTAAATGTTAGAGATGCAAAAGAAAGTCCTTCCCCTCAAGGAGAAGCACAAATGTGTGTGTGTGTGTATTCTCTGTATATCTATATACAGTGTATGTGTTTGTATATCTTTATATAGTGTGTTGTGTGTATGTATCTATATGTAGTATATGTGTATATGTGTATGTACAGTGTGTGTGTACTGTATATATATATATATATAGTGTATTTGTGTGTGTATGTATATATATAGTATATGTGTATATGTATATATCTATACAATGTATATATGTGTATATGCAGTATATGTGTGTATATATCTATATACAGTGTATGAATGTATGTATATATAGTGTATTATGTATGTATATATAACATGTAGTATGTGTATATATATGTATATATAAAAATATACACACAGTCTATGTGTGTGTATATATGTGTGTTAATCTATATACAGTGTATGTATCTATATATAGTATATACACATATGTATATATAGTGTGTATATATACATACGTACATCCACACACAATACACATGTGTGTGTATATATCTATATACAGTGTATTATGTGTATGTATCTATATGATAGTATATGTGTATATATGTATATAGTGTGTGTATAAACATCTATATATAGCATATGTGTGTATATATATATATATCTACAATGCATATGTGTATATGCAGTATATGTGTGTATATATCTATATACAGTATATGAATGTGTGTGTATATATAGTGTATTGTGTATGTATATATAATATATATGTAGTATGTGTATATATCTATATATAGTATATGTATAAACAGTCTATGTATGTATATATGTGGATATATATATATATATGTGCATATATAATATGTGTTAATCTATATACAGTATATGTATATATATATAGTGTATTATGTGTATGTATCTGTATATAGTATACACATATATGTATATATAGTTTGTGTATATATACATATACATACACACAATACACATGTGTATGCATATATCTATATACAGTGTATTATGTGTATATATCTATATAATAGTATATGTGTATATATGTACATACAGTATGTGTATATACATCTATATAGCATATGTGTATATGTATATATCTCTATACAATGCATATATGTGTATATGCAGTATATGTGTGTGTATATATCTATATACAGCGTATGAATGTGTGTATCTATATATACAGTGTATTGTGTATGTGTATGTATATATATCACACACACACATATATATATATGTATATATAGTATGTGCGTATATTTATATACAGTGTGTATATATATGTATGTGTATATATATATAGCTATATATAGTGTATGAATGTGTGTATCTCTATATATAGTGTATTGTGTGTGTGTATATATAACATGTATATATATGTGTGTGTAGTATGTGTGTATATCTATATGTTTATATAAATTTACATGAAATATATTCTACTAAATACTATAATCAGTCTGCCCTCATTTGGATTAATGGTCTAGATTTAGGTGCCATTACCCTTGTTTAGTGTGTTATATCTATAAATGATAGCAATGACAGAAACTTCCTGACCTAGTATTTAGTTTGATGGAAGAAATTCAGTACATCTTTGCCTTTTTAAATATGATTATTCTGTACTATGAGATTTAGAAACCTCCTTTCTTGCTTTGAATCACCTACTACATTGTGAAACATTATGTGAAAAAATGTGTTCAAATTCTAACCAATTCATACTGTCTATCTGTTTCCAGATATTTGCTTTTATACTGTAGCAGTTTTAACTCATTGCTTATAAAACTATTTACAGGACTAATTGAATAATTTGACACAATTTAATATAACTATTTAAAAATATTTTTTAATCTAACAGGAAACTGAATTTAAAAGCTTCTAGATGATTCCTAAGATGGGAATTAAAGAATAAATTTAGCACCTTTGTAAAATATGACTTTACTTATTTTATAATTGGCTAACCAGCACATTGCATAAAGATAATGCCCTGTTTTTACAGGGCAAATAAAAATATTTTTTTTCTAGAAGATTTTAAGGTTTTTTTTTTTTTTTGCTATAATTATATGATATGACCTATTATATCTGAGGAGTGTCTGAATGAAATTGCTCCTGGTGAAACAATTGTACATCTGGAAAGTATTAATAAGAATTAAATTTTACCTATAACAAAGACTGCTTAATATTATATAGGAACTTATGGGTTTTTTTTCTTTGCTTTTTACACATTATAAGGCCATAAATATCAGCCAACACTTGCTTCAATTGGACATTTGGTTTTTTTTTTCCTAAACAATTATATTACAACTCCCAAATATTTTATCTCAGACCTTTATCTAGATTACTAACATTGTTCTCTACATCTGCCTAAGAATTTTGATCATACCCAATCAATCCAAGATCATTTTTGACGTTCCTATTCTTACCTCTGACACTCTATGACCATGGATGAATACTAAAATACTAAATACACTAAGGTGTTAAATACTAAATAACTAAATGTTTTTTCATCAATCAAAGGTCTTGTTCTGTTTTTTTTTTTTTTTTTTTTTGCTTTTTGATGAGGCAATTGGGGTTAAGTGACTTGCCCAGGGTCACACAGCTAGGAAGTGTCTGAGACCAGATTTGAACTCAGGTCCTCCTGACTTCAGGGCTGGTGCTCTAACCACTACGCCACCTAGCTGCCCCTCTTGTTCTGTTTTAAAAAGCCATTTTTTAGCTTAGTTCTAGAACTTATAGAACATTCAGTAAGGGCTTCCTTATATTCTCTTGTGACTTCTTGGCCTTATATCCACACTAATCTAAGATTTACTAGTTGTATGTCAAAGTCCTTGGGATGGAGACTATTTTTTTTTTAAATTTTAATTTTTACCTTCAATTCTTTACAAAATTCTTTGCATATTTGTTGAACTGTGTAAGTATTAATTGAATTGATTAGCTTGAATTATGTCCTTCATAGAAATGGCATATGACACAGTAGAAAGACTTGGTTTTATCCCTTCGTGGACTCAGATTTAAAAGGGCCACATAACTTTGATTTTATTTTGTTTCTTTAAAGATACTTAAGTTTTAACCCCAGTTCCTATAAGTTCCATGTACTTTTCATTGTGCAGTTTTAAAATATCTTGGCAGGCTAAGCATTTGCATAGTGTAACACGCAGATGAATTATGGTGTGTGCACATGTCCCATTTCACAAGTAAAAAAAAAACCCAGCCCATTCAGTGAGAGGAGCTGTCAACCCTGCTGCAAGTATGGTGTCAGTGATTTTTTGAAAGAAATACATTAGCAATACATATGTGAAATCATCACCACTTATCTTGCCCAGAAATAGAAAAGAAAATGATGGAAGAGCTGTAAGAGCTTCATTTTTTGATTAGATAGTCACCTGAAACTTTGTTCTGTTAGACAAATAAAGAACAAAATTAGTCAAAGCTAATGATCCTAATGGGTTTGAATGACCTTAAAGTTCTCTTCCTATTTAGATTCATAAGATCATAAATTTAAGACAGAAAAGGGGATCTTAGAAATCTAGCCTAACTTCACTCCCATTTTATAGGTATTGGAAACAGATTCAGAGCACTAGACAGTCAGGAAAATGAGTTCGGTCTCAGATATTTATTAGCTTTGTGATCATTAGCAAATCACTTATCCTCTGGTCTGCCTCAGTTTACTCATGCATAAAATGGGAATGATAATATCATGAGGATAAAATGAGGTAATATTTATTAAGTGCTTCTCCAATCTTGAAGCACCATATAAATGCTAGCAATTGTTGTGTGACTAGTCCATGGTTATACATATAACAGCTGACAGAACCAGGGTTAGAAGTCAAGTCTCTCTCTCCACTGATCTCCTTGAAGTCCACTTATATTCAGTCAAGTTTATCTGCAACTAGGCTAGTTGTGGACCATGTCATGGAACCAATTTAAATTTGTTTTCTAAAACCTTATTCAACTTTCATTAAAAATCTTTTCATTTCTAAGATATACAGATTCAGGAAATAGTTGCTGAAGAACTGTTTTACTTGGAAAGGTGTTGCAGATAAGCCTAGCTGAGAACTTGTTAAATAAGCTCTATATACAGATTATTTTTTAATAATTTACACCTTGCTAATCCCTCACACTAGAAATAAGTAATGGGTGGGAAGAAACACCCCCCCCCCAAAAAAAAAAAATCACAAAATAGTGTTATGTAACATTATGTTTCTCTGCTTTAGCTACTTCACTCTCTCATAAGATGATTATCCACAAGACACTTAAGGGACTCAGTGGATAGAGCACCTGGGAAATATCTGAGTTCAAATATGTCCTACCTGTGTGAACTTGGGCAAGTCACTTAACCCCTATTTGCCTTAGTTCTTATCAGTGAGGACACAACAGAGAAGGAAATTGCAAACCTTTTCCAGTATCTTTGCCAAGAAAACCTCATGGACAAGTCCATGGGGTCACAGAGTCAGATACAACTGAATGACAAAGAAGATGCTATTTTCAGGAGCAGTATAAATGTGAATCAATCAGAAAGTTTTAATAAAGGTGCCTTCTTTTTATTTTTTTCTTACACTAATAGTGTTAGAATGTTCACCCCATTATATTAGGAAGTGCTAACCTGTTAGAAAATCATCCCATCTTAGAAATAAAGGAATCCTAAGAGCTCCTTTACTTTTTGAGCAGAACTTACCTAAACCTGTCCACAAAAAATAAAGATGTAGATAGGTAGGCAGGTAGGTAGGTAGGTAAGTAGAGAAATGGAGAGATGGAGAGAGAGAGAGAAAGGAAAGAAGGGAGAAAGGAAAGAAGGGAGGGAGGAAGGAAGGGAAGAAGAAAGAAGGAAAGATGGAGAAAGGAGGGAAAGAGGGAGAAAAGGAAGGAAAGAGGGAAAAAAAGGAAGGAAAAAAGGAGGGATGGAGGGAAAGAAGGAAGGAAGGAAAATGTATGAAGTTAGACTGATCTATACCATGAAAAAGAAATTATGATATTATAGAAAAGAACATATATATTTCTCTGAAAGTTTCCTATATCTACAAATCTAGTTAGTGAGAGGAGTAATCAATAAAGCACTCATATTGTAGTCAGGAAGACCTCAGTTTGAGTCCCACTTCTTAAACTTGCTAATTGTGTTCCCCTCAGCAAGTCATAGCCTCCCTGTAAACAGGGGTAATATTAGTACCTATCTCATGGGGTTTTTGTGAGAGTGAGGGTGACATTTGTGAAACATTTTGCCAGCCTTAAAGCACTTCAAAATTGTGAACTGCTCCAGGCATTAATAAGAACTTTGTCTTATATTCTTACAGCTTACAGTGACTTAGGCTACTACATTATTAATAAACTGCACCATGTGGATGAATCAGTGGGAAATAAAACTCGAAGAGCTTTTCTTTATCTTGCTGCCTTCCCTTTTATGGATGCCATGGTGAGTGAAGAAAACATTTCGCTTTTAACCAAGCTTTCATAACCCTTCATTTTATGCTTTGAAACTCATATGTTAGTAAAAGAATTTAAAAAAAAAAAGATTTTTTTTTTCTAGTTCTGAGGGTATGTGCAAGCAGCCAGAAAGAGCTGTTCAAATATTCTTGGACTTAAAGTATCAGAGATAAATCTTCTAATGTGATTAAACACATATACTATTCTTTTAGCTTAGGAAATCACTTGCAGCTAAGGTAAATTGGTGAAGATGCCATACCTTCAGTAATTAGCTTTACTATATTTAGTTCAGTACTCATCATTTTGACAGCCCAAGCTTTCCATGTCATCATACTGGCAAGTGTTCCCATGAAATTTTATATGTAGATTTATATATTACACATAAATAGACACAAAATATTACAGATAGCACAGAATCATGAGAAAAGAAAAGCCACTGAAAATTATTTCCAGTACTAAAAAGTAAATCCTTCTTTTAGGTTGCAACTTAATTCATATCAGCCTTTCAGATAATTTTTTAAAATCACGAGAGTCTAAAAAAATTTGTACTATCCCCCATGATACTTACTTACCTTGTCATCTTAAAATTCTTAATACTCTGTATTGGTTATAAGTGTCTATCCTTTATAAAGGTCTATTACTAGAGACATTTTTACATTTCAAAAATTCTTTAATTTGAGGTCAGGCAGAGCATCTCTGATTGGTCTACATCATTATATCTAAATATTTCTGCTTCTTGGGCCCATTTATTTCAGTTGTGTATAGCCTTTAAGGCTTTTCATTGGAAGATAAAACCTCTGCCATAAGAATTACTGCATCTGAGTGTGTTTTTATGTGAATTTTCAAATTTATCCATTTCAGTAGTTCATCTATTTTCTTCAAACATTGAACTGAATTCACAGAGCTGAGTTCTTGAAGCATCTAAATTTATTTAGTGCAAGAACACTTCAGAGCATTGAAATACCACCATTAACATTCATTAAGTGTATCCTTTTGTGGTCTTCAAAGAGTTAACATCTTTCATTGGTGGCACTGGGGGAAAAGAGTAATAAAATTCTAATGAATATCATCAAATCCACATTTGAAATGAAGGCTTCTTACTTACAAATGAAATGCAGGACAGCTACCCAATGAATTCAAGCCTATTGGGATGATTTGTTCACGAAAGTATATTTGAAAATCTTAATTATCCAACCCTCTGATTCTCTCTGCCTGTTTTTCTCAGCCATAAGAGTGTGTTTCTAAGGAAAAGTACCATAACAACAAAACCATAATCGTATGATATTTTTTCCATCTTTATATTCACAGGCCCAGGAGAATACAACATAGCTGAGCAAAGCTGCTATTAATAGCATTTCTTAAAAAAAAAAAAAAACCTACAAAAAGTGCAATGAACTTGTTCCCCCATGGCTCTGATATATTTGTTGAAGAGACAATTATTTGAAAAACCACAAAATTTATTAATCATATTGATTTTAAGCCACCAGACAGACCACAAGATGCTATTCATAAATGTGGATACTATGAGCATTTCTTTTAACATTTGTAACTCCACAACCTGTATTTTCCAAGGTAGGGTTTAGGCTAAAGAAAAACAAAATGACTACAATAAACAATTATGCACAAACCCAGGAAATGGGTGTCAAATGTGTAATAATTTTCAGCTTGCTTAGTTGTAAAGATTTTCTGTCTCTTTAGGTTCAAACCCCCAGCCACTACGTCTAAAGAGAGTGCATTCCTATGGAGAACTTCACCAACTTTCACACATGAAGTTTTGGTTTTATATAGTACCTAAGTCATCCTACCTTCCCTTGAAGATGCAGGCAGTCAAATGCAGTTAGGCTGTGCCCAAACTTTCAGCCAAGAGACTAGAAGACTCTCCACTAATCAGTAAATAAGAATGTACAAGAATTGTAATTATAATGAACTAAATTAAAGAGTCCTGATTATAGCATAGTTTCATATAAAATTTCAATTCTTCCTCTTAATATTCTCTTATATAAAAAATCAGGCTGGTTATAAGTCACTCTTGCTCAGGAATAGCTATCATAACTCCTTTCTGATGTTATTAATTACCTACAAAATGCTTGTAAGCATTTCCCCATAAAAATGCTTAATATTTCAGAGTATGCAATTGCATTATTGGACTAAATAAGTGGCATTGGTTGCTGGGTCCTTATGAGTCATTTAGCCAGGAAAGACCATTGCCCAGCATACTCACCAAAGCATAAAAAGCCAGAAATTCTGCATTGCCCTAGCAGTTCCAATCCTGATTCATTGGCCATCTGTTCACTAAGAAACTGAAGGTGTTAGTCACCTAGTTAATTCTTCCTAAAATAGGCTTTCACTTGGAATATGTAGGTAATTGAGGTAGAAATTTGATATTAATTTCAATGAGTTTATAAGCTCTTCAAGAAAAGAAGAATCTGCTTTTCTACTTTATTTGTATTCTCTCCCAGTCCTTTCTATCTATACACATTCACATGTTGAGCAACTACTTGTGTCCTAGATATAAATGTCGTTTAGCAGCTGTCTCAGTTTTTCAACTTTTAGTACTTCTGTATATAGTGAAGACTTGGCCATTATATAAGGCTTGATAAATTTTCTAACCTACTGATACCTAAATAATTTCCTTACTTTTTTTGCCTATTGTATTAAAATGATAATTTGATAAGTAAGAATATTTGTAAACCGTAAATTAAACATAAAAGTAACTTATCATAGATTCATATTTCCAGGAAGTAGAAGGAATATAGCTAAGTGGTGGGTAGAGTGCTAAACTTAGCATTAGGAAAACCTGGACTCAAATTCTGCATTTGACATTGACAGTATGACTATATGTGACTTAACCTCTCAGTTCCCAAGATAATTTCCTGGTAGACATCTCCCTAACCAGAGATAAGTTAAATTGATGGAGGAAATTCCCATGCCAGAGTTCTCTGTCCTGATGAAATCACAGATCCTTCACAGTCACAGATTCTGAAGAAATAGAAAATGATTTTAAAAAGAAAAACCCATAATTAAATAAACGTGAAGATGTCTTTTCAGTTGGATATATTGACTTTTGTTTCTTTTCTTTTGTGGCAGGCATGGACCCATGCTGGCATTCTCTTGAAACATAAATACAGTTTTCTGGTGGGATGTGCCTCAATTTCAGATGTCATAGCTCAGGTAAGAAAGTCATCCATCTGTTCCACTCTTTATATTGACCTTATTTGATGTGATGAAAAGGACATTCCTAATGGAGGCCATTTCTGATGTTCCAGGATAACCAGAGTTCTGAATATATTCCATATTTCCTTATTATAAGTATATGATGAAAGTATTCTTAATCATGGACTAAATCATCTGAGATTTGAAGGAGCTAAGACTAAGAACTTTATTTTTAAAGATGCAACTATAAAATGAGGTGTTACTATAAAATAATGTGGCTGATCCCATACATCAATTTGATTTATTTAGTTTCAACTGCAAGCATCTTCCATGAGTAAAAGTTAAAAACCATGTATTTGGTTTTAGTTCCTACCAAATCTTAACTATAGATCTTCTAAAGAATGAAAAATAGGCCTTGTTACAGAATAGCAAAAAAACAAACAAACAAAACATGTATCTCCGACTCTTATATATGTTTATGAAAGAAAGTGGTAATTTCAGTGAATGAAATTAGGAAGCAACTTTTATTTGCCCTTATGTGATCTTGAAAATTGATCATACTACCTTGGAAAAACTGAAAGCTTGCAGCCTCCCATAACTAGCTCTGAAAGCATCTATACAAAAAACCTGAAGCTTGACACAGTGCCCCCTCCATCCTGAGAGTAGAGCTCAACTTTAATATCAAGCTAAAAGTCAGACGATAGGCTCAAAAACCATACACAAATATCCTGACCATATAAAGTTACTATGGTGACAGGAAAGCTCAAAATAAAATTTAGAAGACAAAAAAGTCAAAACTGCTATATCCAAAGTCTCAGAGAAAAATAGGAATTAGTCTCAATGACCAAAAGAATTCCTCAAAAAGGATTTTTTAAAATCAGATAAGAGAAGCCAAGTAAAAATTGGGAAAAATGAGAATGGTATCAGAAAATTATGAAAAAAATTATGGGGAAAAAAAGTCACCAAAAGCTTGGTAAAGAAGGTCCAAAAATCACTGAAGAAAATAACACCTTAAAACCGACCAGGCCAAATAGTAAAAGAGGCACAAAAATCCACAGAAGACAAGAACTTCATAAAAAGCAGAATTGGCCCCATGGAAAAAGGTGTGTAAAAATTTACTGATAAGAATTTCTTCAAAGCAGAATTGGCCAAAAGCCTACTGAAGAAAATAAGAAAATTGAACAAGAAGAAGCTAATAACTCCATGAGACATCAAGAAACAATAAAAATCAGAAGAAGAAAAAAATAGAAGAAATTATCAACTATCCAGTAACCTAGAAATAGATCTAGAAGAGATAATTTAAGAATTATTGATCTGCTTGGAAGCCATGATCGAAAAAATTAGCCTGGATGTCATATTTCAAGAAATTATCAAGGAAAACCATCCTGATGGTCTAGAATCAAAATAAAATAGTAATTAAGTAAGTTTATAGATCAGCTCTAAAAGAGATCCCAAAATGAAATGAAATGAGAACTCCCAGGATTTTTCCATCTAAATTCCAGATTAAGGTCAGGGACAAAATATTGCAAGCAGGCAGAAAGAAATTTTTCAACTATCATGGTACCACAATCAGTATAACATAAGATTGTCAGTTTCTGCATTAAATCAGAGTGTTTGGAATATGCCATTTTGGTAGGCAAAGAAGCTAGTATTGCAACCAAGAATCACCGCAGCAAAATCGATTATAATCTTTCAGATTCAAGAAAATAGAAAACTATTCCTAATGAAAAGACCAGAACTGAATGAATAAAAAGTTTTATTTTTTAATATAAGGCTCAAGAAAAGGAAGCATAAAAAAGCAAACAGGAAATGGAAATCACAAGGGATCCAATAAGGTTACCTTAAGATTAAACAAAGTTACATTCCTACATGGGAAGATAATACTTTTGTAACTTGTGATATATGATTGTGATGGATGAAAATAATGATAAGTAGGATGCTTTCAGAAAAATCTGGATTGATTTAGATGAACTGATTCAAAGAGATGTGAGTAGAACCAGGAGAACATTATTCATAGTAACGGCAATATTTGTACAGTGCTGAACTATGAGTGACTTATCTATTCTCAGTAGAGACAAGACAGTTCCAAAAGACTTAAGATAAAAGATGCTATCCATCTTCAGAAAAAGAGCTGATGGAGTTTGCAGATTAAGGCATACTTTTAAAAAACTTATTTTGTCTTGTATTGTTATTTTTGTCTTTGGTTTCTTTCCCCCTTCCCCACAATATGACTAATATGATTGTATATGTATAACCTATATCAAATTGCTTACCTTCTCAATGGAAGGGAGGATAGAATTAGGAGTTTTTTTTAAAAAATTAATGTTAAAAATTGTTTTATATGTAATTGGGGGAAATAATATATGTGTGTATATACACACACAAATATCTACAAATATATATGTGTATGTATTAAATAATTACCTTCATTTTAAGGTAGTACAGTTTTTTGAGTACCTCTCCTCTGCTTTTCCTACCCCATGATTTACCATACAAGCATGACCTCTCAGGCTCCATCTTCTCTGCCATAATCATAAAAGCTCCAGATCCAGGCTGTCAGCATAGCCATTAGAGAGATCAGTTGGGAGGAACTATTTTCTTCCCAAAAGATATGAGTTGACTGTCAGTCATATTCATTTAATGGAAAAGTAGATTAATTGGTATCTTCTAGCTCTTAAGACTCTCAATGAGTTTTTGACAATTCTAGCTTTTCTCAATATATACTCTGGTGTTTCATCCCTTCGACAAAATTGTTTATTGTTGAATATTTCTTCTTTAAAAATTAAGAGTTATTCCTCCACATGAACTGTGTGAACCCTGTAAGATACTACTTTCAAGTTACTGATCTTGACACCTTTTCCATGTGCCTGAATAATAGATGATGTATTTGTTTTTATTGTTCTACATTCTTATTTATTGGCTAAAGGACTTTTTTCCCCCTAGTCTTCCCTGTTTTTTAAATCTTGCATTATGAGTCTCATATAAACTCTCTTGATTAATCTTATGACAGCTTTATTTGAAGCAAATAAATTGACATTAAAACTCAGAGCACCTAGAGATTTATTTTGAAAGGCAAAAAGAAATTAAATATGGATATGTTAAATATAGTTCACATTCCAAATAAAAAGAAAATGGTATTGAAAAATACTATTTTCTTCCTTAAATTGAAGGTCCTGCTCAGTGTGGCAAGCACACTAATAGGAATGGTTTGAGTAGATATCAGATGCCATTTGCCTTCAGACTTTGTGAATTTAATTTTGTTATTGCTGAGAATTTGAAAAAGACAGATATATGCTCTGACAATGAAATTCCTCTTAAAATTGATTTTAATATAGCATTTCCATACATTAGATTATTTTAAGCTTTGTCCTTTGTGTTTATTCATCTTGGTGGAATACAATTTTTTGTTGATCATTAACTTCACTTTCTACCATCTCTATCCAGGTACATGCTTATGTGTATGCCCTTGCACGCGCGCGCGCACACACACACACACGTATATATTTTTTTCTTTTATTATACAGTGACTATTTTGCTTTTGTGATGTGCCTGATTTTTAACTGGTCAGGTCAGTAACCTTCTCACTGTTTAGAGCTATTTAGGAGGGTCACATTGATGTGAGACTCACTGATGGTTGAATACTAAACATATAACATCTAAATAGGTGTTTTAACATCTTTTAAGTTTTTTTCAGATTTTTAAAACTTTGGTTTCCCACTTTTCGCTCTCAATCAAGAGCTCTCCTGAGTCACTCTAAGAAATAGAGTATTTCAATTAGATAATACTTTACAAAATTGCTATTATTATTATAACAACATTTGTATGTTCTCAGTTGGTCATATATTGACTTTACCAAAGAATTATAGAAAATACTTCTTTTTCTTATTTCCCAGTAGTCTAGAATTTTTAAATCCCCTATTTCATGCTGGCAAAATGATGTCTCTCTAATTACTATAGTTTCATTCCTAAAAAGCCCATGATTCACAGGGGTCACATATACAAAAAATGATACTTTGAACATTAAACGTGAGTAAGAAGGGGTATTATAATTGGGGTTTTATTCTTAAGTTTTAACAGTGACTTCAGTGAAACCACTGAGCAGGTTAAAAGATTGGATTTTACAAAAAATCATATTATATCTTATAACAGGTCATTGAAGCTAATTTGGGAAATAATGGTAGGATGCATTTTATTACTATAGAACAATCATATTATGGCAGTTTGCTTTGTTCAATGACCTCCCTCGTCTTTTTTGGCCCTAATTCAGCTAAAACTTTGAAAAATGTATAACTGCCTACCTTTTTTTGTCTCACAGTATTGCTTTTTTTTTTTTTTTAATGTGTCTCTATTTTTTCCATTTATGTCTCAAAATTATACCTTGTATAATTAACCCATGTATAAGAACCAGAGTAGACCAATTTTCAAGTTCATTTTATTAGAGTTCTGCTTATGATTCTGTTGAAAAAAAATCTAATCTTTCAGGAAAAATATTGCTTTAATTATAGTTCTTAGTGTTTTAATAATGCATTTCAATTTCCATTGTTATGTTAGTATTTTCCTATACCTAAAATCAAGGAATAGTATTCTTTATAAACTGTCATATTACTATCTTTAAAAATAGAAAAACAAAAAAACTCTGATCCATTAATTTACTATTGTTGCCTTACTGTAGACACTTCAGATAAGATCATCTATCATGAAGATTCATCTTCATGAGTCCGTATTAGACTCATTTTGATTCTACAAATGATCACATTATTTATAACAGATTATTTTCTTTGGGGAAAATGGAATGTATAGCCCTTATGAGATACCTTACAACGTTCTGAAACAATTTTATGTAGCTAGAACTAGGTCTGTTCTCTGGGTTCTAATCCAACTTGAGCCAAAAAGCAAACAAATTAAAAAAGCAGTTTTCATATTGTAGTGCTTAAATTATTGTGAGCACACACGTCATAATAACATGGGTTTGTCTGCTGGATTCATCAACAATGACCTACTCTTCAGAATTGGTTTGTTCTGTAAGATGACAAGAGTTCACCTTTCCAACACAACCAGTCTTTTAAAATTTATACTTTTTGCCTTTAGTTAGTAAGGGGCTATCCTAGTCCTTCTCTTATTTCCTTATAGAATTTTTTCCAAATCATTACTTTCAGTTCATCACATTGTATGATAATTATTTATGTTTTTTTATCATATCCTGCCATAGTATTTTGTTTCCTAAATACTTTGGGAACAGCAACTATGTTGATTCTTTTGTATTTGTAACCCCATCAGCTAGAACAGTCATTCTTCAGCCAATCCTGTACTTTTTGAGATGAAAATTAGGGTATGGGAAATGCTTAGAGAAAAGAAACCAGCTTGGTCTCAGTGCTGATATTGAATCTTCCTTGTGTGATCCTATAATTTATAATGCGTATTTCTCCTGGACTGGAACCAATAACCACATTTTACATAATTGCAGCTTCAAATAGTGCTAATTCAAATACATACAAGCTCTTCAAGGGTTTCCTAATCAACACTAATTGTGACCTACATCATTTATCAAATAGGCATGGTGAGAGAAAATTGGGATTAAAGTGTACTTTAAAAAAAAAAAATCAAAAAACCTCCCTCAATTCTTGCAATATAAGTACAAGAAGCAGTTGCTTCTTCTGCTCCAAGATGCCTATAGGTACTCCTGCCCTTTTTCCATCACTCTCTTTTCTTTTCTTTTCTTTTTTTTTTTTTTTTTTGGCCATAGCTGACCCCTTTTTAAATTTTCTACTTTGAGGCTCTCCTTTTTTCAATTCTAAGCCTCTGATTCCTTCAGACTCGGCTCATTAAGTCTTATGTGGGGCTGAGGATATTATTTCCTTACAGCTGTTACCTGGTTCTTGAAATCCTAGCCCTTTCTGTTTCTCACAGGTTATATTTGTCCTTTTCAAATTTGTGTGTGAAGCAAGTCTACCTTCCAATTTAAGCATCTTGATAGTCTCATTAGTCTGTAGTCCAAGAAGGAATACTTGCTCCTCTCAACTACAAATCTCAGTGTGCTAGTCAGTTTTCAAATTCCTATTACAGTAGGATATTAAAGATCCTTAAAAGTAAAGCATAGGAGGCATGGAAGACAGTTTATGAGAATACATAGCAAGAAATTAAATATGAAATTTAATAAATAGTCCAGTTAGGCTGGATTAGAAAGGATGGAAAGGGAGAGTTACATGAAATAGCCTAGAAAGGCAAGTCAAAGAGATACTGTAGATGTCTTAAATTATAGCCTGAATGGGTTTTTTAAATTATTTTAGCACTTTATCCTAGAGCAATAGCCACTAGAGATTTTTGAATGGAGGAGTTAACATGACTAGTCTTCTATCTAAGGAAATTATCTTGGCAGCCATATGGAGAATATATTAAATAGGGAAAAGGTTGAAAGCAGATTCAACAACTAAGCAGTTATTATAGTAGTCTATGTATCAAATGAAACCATCCTGAAGAAAGGTATCAATTGTGTGTGAAGAAAAAGGGATGTGTAGATTCAGTTTTGAATAATTGTTGGATATGAGGTATAAGAGACAGAAGAGTCAAGAATTTACTCTTGAAGTTACAACATGGGTAATTGGAAGGACAATGATGTCTCAACAGAAAGTTTGGAAGTTTGGAGGAGGGATTGACTTTGGAGTTGGCAGGGGAGAAATAATGAGTTCTGGAGTTTGAGGTTCCAGTAGGATAGCCAAGTGAAAATCCCAGTTGAAATGAGATTGATCTGTGCAGAAATAACTGAATCTCTGGGAGCTGACAAGATCACCTAAAAAAGAGAGGAGAAGAAAGTTCAGGGCAGAAACTTAGGCAACATCCGTGCTTACTTAGGGTAAGAGAGAAGGATGATTAATGATTGATGACTCAGAAAAGGACATCAAAAAGGAGAATCAGAGAAATGGAAGGAGAACCAGAAAAAAGTAGTGTCATAGAAACCAGTGCTAGGCAATAATAGTTTGAAGCTTCAGAATTCATTTGTCAGGCATTTTTAAAGTTGTCTTAGTTTTTTTTTTCTCTATTGTGTATAATATACAATATACTGTTACTTTTATACACGTGTGTGCATGTGTGTATGTGTGTGTGTATGTAGAAAACATGTATCCCAGGAATTTAATAATATGAACTCAGTACTGTCAGTTCCTAAAACTTAACAGAGATTCAGGTCTTTTGTGAGTGACCCAGAAAATGATCAAAGTAAACAGATTTTGTTAGAGAAGTATATATTGGAGACAAACGACAAGTAATACATTTTGTATGTCCAGTGGAAGTCCTTCAATATTTAAGTCCTTTGTGGTTTGCAATTCATATTTTATGATTCGTTTCCACTTGAATGTCACAAACATGGAAGAAACTGGTAGGTTTTATTATGTCCAATGGCAAAATGGAGCATTGCTCAGTGTGTTTAATAATAGAGTTCTTCTCTGCTGTTGTATAGAGTCAGCGTCTGACCTACTGGAAGCCTTTTTCTATCACCACTATTCTCTAGTGGTGCCTTTGTCCCTCTTTCCTCTAGGGCATCTGTGGCTAGTTTGATCCCATTCATTGGGTCTCAGAAAGGCAATACTGGTGCCAAAGTCTGTCTAGAATGCAAATAAATTATTTTTGAATGGTAGCATTTATTATCAGTAGCACTTAGAACAGATGCATTTTCTATGTCTACATTTGATTTCTTGATTTTTTTCTTTGGTTTCTTCATGGCTGCAAATGCCGTAGTATCACAAACCATATAATTGTTCACAAAATCCCTTTTTTTTTTTTAGCTTTTAGTTGCAATGTGTTTATAGTAACTGGGATTCATGTGTATTTTTGCCTTATGGTCAGCATTACCAAATTTTCTAATACATCTGTTTTATGGACCCTTTTTTAAAAAATTAGTATTTTTCAAGTTGAGGGTGCTCTTTCTTGATTATGCTTGCTATTGTCACATTTTTGGAATGCCATGGCCTAGTGGCATTCATTCAGCACATTTATTGAATGCTAATTATGTCCATGGCATTGCAAAAGCTTTGTAAACCTTAAGATATATTTAAATGTTAGCTGTTATTATCTATGATTATAATTATTTATGAACTAAAAAAAAAAGTTCAGATTCTACTGATTTGCTAGTCATCTCTACCAGTATTTCACCTTTGTAACACAGCAGATTTAATTACTAATTTTGGCTTTGTTTTCATGTGATATTTTTAGTAAGCTCCATCTGTTTGTCTCATATAAATGATAGTCTTATTTTCATTATTAATTATTATTATTATGCCTATAGCTTCATTAATGGGAATTATTTAACTTTCTTTCTGGAAAGTTTCCCAGATTTGGCCTTCCTGTGATATTATGCATTTGTTCCAAATGGTCATTAGTCTTGGTGGGATGGGGGATCTGGGGTTGGGAAGAACATGCTGTATTTTTGACCCACTAAAACTTCTGATTAAGTCTTAAACAGAGACAATTTATAAGGTTTATTATGTTGACCAGTCATAGTTTTTCCAGATTCACATTAATGAGGATGATTGCATGCTTCTTGTAGACAGAAAAATGATCCTTTGGCACGTACCTCAAATTTTAACTCAGTCTACAGACTTGCCTTGAGGTGGTTTCAACATTGTATGCAGCACAAAGACTGATATATTCCCGCTTTATATGCTACTCATTTAACCCTAAATTACAGAAGGTTCTTATCTTGGAAAACGTTCCAAAACAAAACTCCCTAAAACAAGACCTAGAACAGTTCTGTTTGTATGAAAGTTAAGGTTTTCTTTCAGTGGAACATGTTTTGAAATCAAGTAGAAACTCTGTTTATTTTAATTTTCTTCCCTTTGCTTTATTTTTTCCTCAATTTCTCAGGTTGTTTTTGTAGCCATTTTGCTTCACAGTCACCTGGAATGCAGAGAGCCTCTTCTCATTCCAATCCTTTCTTTGTACATGGGAGCCCTTGTCCGCTGTACCACCCTCTGCCTCGGTTACTATAGAAACATTCACGACATCATCCCAGATAGCAGTGGACCTGAACTAGGGGTACGTTTTGATGAGCATATGCTGTGATGACTTACAACTTCAATATCTTGTGCTGTAACAAATTAATAGTTATTTTAATTCCATCCCGGAATTGTAGAAATGAAGAATTCAGATAACAGGCTTATGTCTTGATCACCATAAAAAAATTAGTATTATTATCATAGTTCATGTTTACATAGGTTTATTTTTTGTTTTTACCAGTGACAAGTAAGGAATAAATAGTAAAAACTATGTTAATTTGAGCTTGAGAGATAATCAATAGTAGACTCTGATTATCTTCAAGAAAAGCAAGGATAATTCCATATATTGAGCATAGTGCCAAGAATATGATGATTAAAAAATACTTGTTGACTGACTGATTGAACTCTCTGTGGCAAACTTAAGGAGGAATGTAGGTAAGAGTCACAGAAGTTTCACAATTATGGAGAGGTTATGATCTACATCACTGGAGCAAATGCCCCCCTTCATGAGCTCACATTCAGAACCATGTCAAGTATGAGAACATTTAAGGGTGGTAAAGTGCTCTCTTCAGTTAAGTCAATAAGCATTTAATAAATTCCTACTCAAAGCCAAGCCCCGTGCTAAGCTCTAGGGATACAAAGAAAGGCAAAAAAAAGCATTCTGTGCTCTCAATACTGTGACCCACATAAGTCACAGCCAAAAACCAATTGCTGAGTGAGATTCACATGACAGAATAAATAGTAGCATTAGCAATTAGTACCCTCTTTATGCTTCTGCTTTAAAGATTAATTTTGTATTTGAAGAAGTAAAATAAGGTATCATTTAAGTTGTTTGTACCTACATATAAGTAGTGTTTTTGTATTCATAAGTAGATTGAAGTTAATTTCTCAGCAGGAATACATGGCATTCCAGTTGCAATTTGTTTAGTACTTGCTGTGTGTCAAGCACTATAGCTAGTACTGTAGGAGTTACAGAGGAGGTAGTTATTGGCCTTGCCTTCAAGAAACTTAAAGCTCCTGGATTAGTAGTTCAAAATTAATATATATGAAATAATTAAAGAATGAATCTAGGCAAAACGTGGTGAAATTTTAAATTGTATGCCCTATTAAGGAGATAATCAACATGAATTGTCAAGGAAAGTTCAGTGAGTGAAGAGAGGTATGAATTGACTTTTGAAGGTTAGGTAGAATATAATCAAATTGTAGAGTCTTATAAATATGTCAGCAAATAATGGGTCTTCTCAATTGAAACATAGATAAAATGTAATTCATATTTGGATTAAATATGCTAGATTCATGTTATTCATTGTATTCATGGTATAGCTTTAATACTATGAAAAAACTTCATGAAACATTATATCTACTATGTCTATGGTATACCATATCACAAAGCATGGAAGGCCATACATAGCTAAATAATTAATGATTCCACTTGAACATCAATAAAGAAGGTGTTGACAGCATCATATCAGTTATTCTTATCAGGATAACCCAAATTAAAATGACTTTCCAGTAATCAGTCCATTACTGTCACTCACCTAGAAGGATAAAAAATAATTGTTCTTAAATTGTTTGATATTGGATAGTCTCTATATCATTTATGCTCTGGGGAAAGCAAGCAAGAAGCTACATAAAAACTGGGCAGCATAAAATATTGGGAGCTCCTTATTTTGAGATTCTTTAGCTGTCTCATGGTTAATACTTTACAAAGTTATTTTGCATTCAACCTGCCTTCTCTTTGATTCTGAATAATAGTAATTACTTCTATTAGGTATCTGAAATTGGAAATCTGTCTTATTTCCCTGTACTTTCCATAATCAGATTATGATTTAAGTTCCTTGACACTAAATATACGCACTAAATATAAAATAAATCCCAAACACCTTTTATCGTTGTTACCAGCCAGACAGTCCCATCATTAAACAGAGACCAATTTCAAATTTATCCTTCATCACAAGCTGGAAATGAGATCCTGAGCTTGTTAAGAAACATGTTTCCTGCATGGAAAAAAAGGTTTTGGATCCACTTAGTTCAATGTGTGTGCCTTGCCAACTGTATGAGTTAATTTCCCATAATATTCTATGTTTGTTGGCTCACCTAAGGAGACTTTTGTTCCCTCCATAAATTTTAAAAGTTAGTAATGAATTGATTTGATTGATGCTTTAGAACCATAGGAAGAAAAGCTTTTAGCTGAACCTTTAGTTCTTTTCCACAGATGAAGTTGAATAAGCTTATGTTCTTACTTCTTGATACAGGGTGATGCTACAATAAGGAAGATGCTGAGCTTCTGGTGGCCTTTGGCTTTAATTCTGGCAACTCAGAGAATCAGCCGACCTATTGTCAATCTTTTTGTCTCCCGTGATCTTGGAGGCAGTTCTGCAGCTACTGAGGTATCTTCATCTGTGGGAGTTGGGATTCATTTCCATCTAATAGTAAATTTAAGGATTTACAAATGTATGTATGGTAGTCAACCCATTTTTAATTAGAAAGTAGTGGAAACTTTCTTCTGGAAGATATCAGAGTATCCCTTAAGACTTTTAAGAGGTGGAAGGGACCTTAGAAATAATGTAGTCCCATCCCTCCCTTTGCTTTAAAGGTAAGAAAGCTGAAATCCAAAAAGATGGTGGTTTTTCCAAGTTCACTCGGCTACTTTGGGAAATTAATCCAATGATTTTTTCCCCTGCACCATACAGTGAGTTCATCCCTTTTTTACTCTGGCTGCCAAATTCATAACATTTGCCATAAAATTACACTTAAAGGTAACATATCAAAGGAGGCTTGGATTGAAGCTGTTCCTTCTCATTTCATCACATTGAACTATTCCATAAACCTTGTCCCTCATGGACCGTGTCCTTTTTAGTGATATCCAAACCTGTTTACCTTCTTGATTCATCTAACCCAACGCTGGAAAAATAGAATTCAAAACAGAGAACAGAACCATTTTCTTCCAAGTGACTAAACAGCATTACTTCATTTCTTCTCCAGCACTAAGTTCTTAGGCATTAATTCTGTCCTCTCTAACTACAGTTAAGGAAAGAAGTTGGCTGCCTGAATGTTTTAGAAATTACTATTTCAGGATCTGTTGCTTTTGAAAAGGAAGGGCAGGACTGAGCACTGAAACGCCTTGTCAGCATGTATCCTGTCCCATGTATCCTGCCAGTTTCCATGAACTGGGAAGCATCTCAGTATTGGCATGGGAGGAAAACAACTTCACAAATCAAGAGCATATTAGCCTTTATGCCCCAGTTGGTTCCTGGATTTTATTTTTAAAACCATGGTTCTCATCTTGGGTGGTTTCTGTAACAGCAGCTTTCCCGAAAGCACATTTCAAGTTGCCCATAAAGAAAAATGTGACAGCCAGCCTTTGCCCAGGAATTGGAATTCCATCATCTCTTGAAAAGAAAATCTGGAGCATAATTAAATATTAAAGCAATTTCTAAATTAGCCCAGAGGGAATCCAGGCCACATAATGAGATGAGAGAGAATGTGATATAAAAACACAAGGTTTGTTTTTTTATTTATTTTGTTATGTTTTTAATCATTGCAAGGGTGCTAGTTGCTTTCAAAGATCATGAAGTCTGTAATACTTTGTACATTCATACCAAAGTTATCTACTCAGTTATCACTTCAAAAGTACAATGTGATTAAGCAAAAACTTATGTCCTACAGCAAAAACTAATGGAGTAATTTTTCTATAACTTAATTAAAACACAATGCAAGAATCCAAAATTGAAAGATACAAAAGCCATATGCTGAAGCTTATATAGGCAAGCTCCATAATCTCTCCTCTAGATTCAATTTTTATTGTCAGTTTAAACATCTGGCTTCCTATCACATTAGCAAATGGGGAAAATCTACAAAAAAGCAGCAAGAAAAAAAAAAAAAGGTATTTAACAGCCTGAAAACAAAAGGACAAGGGAAAACCATGATAACCAACAGTCTAAAAGTTTAAAAGCCTAACACTATGGGCTATGAAAGTATAATAGCATGTACCCCTACATACCACAATAACCCTTATGAAGCATGAATTTATTAAAGCCCAGAGAAAAAAATGATGACCATGATATAGTCTTGAGTCATCAATAATAAATTATGTGGCATGATAAAATCACTCATTCAGAACATTTTTGAGCAGCTGTGGTAGATTAAAAAGAACACTGAATTTGGAATGAGATGTCTGAGTTTAAATCCCAGCTCTGCCATTTAAGCAAATAATTTAATATCTCTTTGCTTTCCTTTCTGAACCTTTAAAAACAATATCATCATCTCTTTTATATATTTCATTAAGTAAAATAATTGGTAGAAAATATTAGCACTTAAAAATTAATGTCAACTATTATTTTTACTACTACTATATGCTGAGTATTGTTTAATATTCAAGACAAAAAAAGTATTAATGGACTTTTTAATTTAATTTAACAATTAAATGACTAATGTATAAAGAAATAGTTATCTTTAAAAAAATTTTTAGCAAGATACAAATAAGTTGCAATTATCTAGAAATTTCACTTTTCTGGAAAACATTCTCTAGATAAATGGAGTACTATTATGATATTATGATATAGAGTTAAATTATTAATGTCCTATTCATTTAATTACTCTTTCTGTCATATAATGACCAGTAAAAAGGTAAGAATCAACTCAAGTATGGGTCAGTTTGAGAATTTTGTTGTTGTTCCTTAAATTATTAACATAAGGCAATGTAGTACAATGGAAAGCATGTCAGATTTGCTATCAGTCTCTACATTCAAATATCAGTTTTCCTGCCACATGATGTTGAATAGTCACTTAACCCCTCTGGACCTTAAATCCAAAATGAGAGGGAAGATCTAAATCTGTAATCCTCTGGTAAAAAACACCTTCCATGTGAAAAACACATTTTCATGGAGATGAGATAAGATTTTCTGGTGGAAATTTTTTAAATTTCTAATGCACTTTAGAAGTGTTCTGCATCCAACAGGTTGTCTGTGACTGCAAAGTAATGGTCAAATACTAATTCACTATTTCCAACATATCCATTCTAGTCAATAGAGTGGCATCAAGGTAAAATTAACTGGCAGTAGAAATTTAAGCATGGTTTTAGGGCTTAGATTATATCCTACGGGGACAGATTGCCAGAAGTCTTAAATAAATGGAATAGATTGTGGGAAAAGACATATTGTAAACTGCCTATTGGACCCAATTCAGATAAATGAATAGATGAGTTTCAAAAACTGCTGCTGCTTCAAAGATCCCTTTTTAGAGGTGTTATCATTCTGGTTTTTTTATATAATCATCTTACATAAAAAGATCTAGTAAGCTAAATTGTTTGACATGTTATTACTTTTCCTTAGTACAGTATTCCTATTAAAATTCTCATGAAAGCAAAGATTTTAGTATTGGCCTTGGTGGCAAGATATTCTAAGATAAGTTGAATAGGTGAATGCAAAAGCAATTATTTTTTATTTCTCTCTTGGAACCTGATGTTCTCAAGTCCAGGTTCACTAGCATAGAGACTGTACCTAATCTTTGACTGCATTTTGTACTTTTGAAAAGCAGCCTGGGCATTTCTTCTCTGGGGAGATTCTGCCCTTTGCTGTTGTGAAGAGTTAATTCCCCAGTGAGGTGGGATGTCTCCAAATTGCTAAAGCTGAAACACTGATTCAGTACCATCTCAGAGGGCAGCTTCTGAAGGCCCCCTTGCTGATGCCAGACTAAGACTGCTCCTCTTCCTGCCTAGGCGGTGGCGATTCTGACAGCTACATACCCTGTGGGTCACATGCCATATGGCTGGCTGACTGAAATTCGAGCCGTCTATCCTGCTTTTGACAAGGTGAGTGCCTGGGGTGTAGAGCATCTCTTGAGTCCCCTCCCTCACTCCATCATCTACCCCTTCTCGCTTCCCTTGACTCTTTAATGTGTTCTACTCTCTCCCTCCCACCAGCCTCATCCTTTCAATTTCACCTTCAGTATCAAAGTTATTACAGTATTTTGGTAATTTTACAGTTCTGATCTAGAGACTCAGACTTGGTTTCTGGGTAACTGAGAAGGATTTTTCTTCAGGAAACATAAAGCATCCTAATAGTGTAGTTATCCCTGTGGCTCTCTAGTAAATCACCTTAGAATCACTCTATTAGAAAACTAACATATACTCAAAAGTCAAGGGGGGTGGAGGGTAAGTTAATATTGGAATTCTGCTTGATTGTAGCCTAACTACATAACTGATCTCAAGACACTTAACACTTCCTAGCTGTGTGACCCTGGGCAAGTCACTTATCCCCAATTGCCTCAGCAAAAAAAAAAAAGAGAGAGAGAGAGATTGGCAGAGACACCATGAAGATCAAATCAGATGATATATGCAAAGCACTATGTAAAAGTCAGCTATCCCTATTGCTATCTAAATCAAATGCTTCCTTGACCTTACATTGCACAGGGAAGGGAAAAAGCCACAGATTAAATTCAGAAATAGACCTTCAACATACATTTAGTTCTTGGGTTGTTACAGTGTATATGAAGAGGTGTGCTCTTAGTTTGTATGTCCAAGACTTTTTGGATCTTGGCCTAATAGGGATTTATTTACTCAATGAGAAGGTTAGTAGTAATAATCATTTGTTCAGCTGTCATAGAAATGAGACATAGCCTCCTTTTGGACTCTTCTCATTATTGAATTGGCTAGATTTTAGAAGAATTCTGTGTAGACACAAATAATCTATCCTGAATGAAACATGAAATGGATACTTAGAATGAACAGATTCTCAACTATTACAAATATTAATAGGGAACAACAGAACTTTGGTTTTTGTGCAGTGTTTTTTTGGTAAGAATTTAAAACAGATTTACATCATTATTCATAACCTCACCCTGCTTCTATGAAGTAAAATGTGATTTGTGTGTTGTTCCAGGTGAAAAAGATCTCTCCAGTCTGGGCTCACCTGTGTCAAAGCAAAAAGTCATTCTCTTAACATCTCCGGCTTTTGTGTAAAGAACTCTAGGGTGATAGTGTTCACCCTGGTTTTTTAAGGTAGCTTATTTCATTGTGGAATACCCATAATCATCAGGAAGTTTTTCCCAGCACCAAATCTAAGTCTGTGTCTTTGCAGCTCCTGCATGTTGGCTCCTCCATCTTCCCTTTGGGTCTGAGCAGAGCATGTCAAATTCCTCTTTTCAGTGGAAACCATTCAGCTTCTTGAAGACAGCTATCATGGCTTCTTCAGAGCTTCTAGTCTCCAGACTTAACATCTTCAATTATTCAGTATTCAAATATTCAATATCTCCAGATCTCATTAACTTAAATTCATCTTATGTCATACTTTTCAAGCAAATTTTATCATTCAGGTTACCTACTTCTGAGTGTTCTCCTGCTTAGCAGTGGTGTTCTAAAAATATGACACCCACAATTAAATCCAGACATCCAGACCTAGTCTGATTAGGGAGGAAGACAGCAGTAGGGCTGTCACCTCCCTGGTCCTGGATAGTAGGCGTCTGTACAAATAAACAAAGGGTATTTGCTCTTGAGCTGCTTTATTTTACTTCCAACTCAATGATTTATGCCAGGAGTTAGTTCCCAAGATGTCATTGGTGATTATAAAAGAGATATCAGGGGTGAGCTAGTTGATCCCAGAGCCATAGACTCAAAGCTTTGTAGGTTGTGGACCTAGAAAGTGAAATTTGAATAAAATTAAAGATGGAACCAGAACAGGAGCAGCCAACAGCTCTGGCCCTTTCATGCATTTATATTTAAAAGGAATAGCAAATTGCCCATAATAGCTTTGCAGTTTCATGTACAAAATCTTTTTCCCCCCTATTTTGCTGTTTTGGAAATGCTTAGTCTATTTCTTAGGTTTAGAATAAAATAAATAAATAAAAATGTTCAAGCCCCCTGGAATTGCCTACAGGACTTAAAATGAGCAAACCTCAGAACGTCTCATCCAAATTATCATAAATTATTCGTAACTGAGTTGTTTTTCATATTGCCCTTGTAAAATAAAGGTAATATGAAAGACCTCAGGAAGCTCCTAAAAAAGGATAATGGTCTGAAGAGATTCTTCTATAGAGAAATTTCTACAGAAGTAGAATTTTGATTACTTGTAACAATAAGAAGAAATAACAGGGTAAGGTGCACTTTAGGATTGGAAAGACATGGCCTCAGTCCTACCCTAATATATACTAGCTCTGTGACCCTAGGCAAATCACAGAAACTGGCTTAGATGCCAAGATTTAGGGGACAAAGGGGCCCATCTGCATAGTTAGAGAGAACCTTTTCATCCTGTGTTCCCTGTGCCACGTCCAGACTCATTTCAACTCATAGCAATAGTAATTCACACAGAGGGCAATGAGAAAGTGATTTGAGTGAAAGTTACAATTTAAAAAGCAATTCTGGGTACTCTAAACAGGCTGGGTTAAAGTGGATAATCTGGTAAAATCTACATGTTTATAGAATATATGAGTGAATAAAATTAGATGATCTATTCCTGGCAAAAAAGTAATTTCACAACAGAAAATGCAAAGACTTGGAAAACCAAAAAGAAAAGTGGAGGAGTTCGAGGCTTGGGTAGAGAAATACATAGAGTCTCACACTGTTAAGTAAATTCATCAGAATAAAGATTTCATTTCTACCTTTCAGAGAATATTAGATGACAACTAAACCTGCTGGGATAGAAAGTATTAAAATGTCAGAGCCTCCTAACTGTGAATGTTTCATTTTAAATGGTTTTTGGCTACTATGAAATAATAAAACTGAACAATACACATACTGTAGGGTTTTGATCAATGGATCCAAGAAAAATATTGTTTTATTCATGATATTGTGTCACTCACTTTTAAGCCCAGAGGATAAAAGCTTTGAAAAATCCTTTTAACAAGCACACCTCCAGCCAGAAACTCTTGTTATTTATTGTTTTTGTTTTTTGTTTTTTTATTAAAGCTTTTTATTTGTATAACATATATATGGCTAGTTCCCCAGCATTGATCTTTACAAAGCTTTCCATTATAAATTTTACCCCCAGTCCCCTCCCCTCCCCTAGATGGCAGGAAGTCCACTACATGTTAATAATGTTGAAATATTTGACAAATTGTTCAAGAAAAATCGTATCTACAAGAAAAAAAAAAGAAAATCAGAGAAAGGCAACACAATGCAAGCAAACCTCAATAGAGAGCATGAAAATGTTATGTTGTGGTCCATATTTCATATCCCTCTCTCTGGGTGTATATGGTTTTCTTCAGTGAACAATTGGAACTGGTTTGAGTCAATTCTTTGTTGCAGAGAGCCATGTCCATCAGAATTGATCATCATGTAATACTGTTGTTGCTGTGTATAATGATCTCCTGGTTCTGCTCCTTTCACTTAGCATCAATCCATGCAAGTCTCTCCAGGCCTCTCTGAAATCATCCTGCTGGTCGTTTCTTACAGAGCAATAATATTCCATAACATTCATATACCATAATTTATTCAGCCATTCTCCAATTGAAGGACATCCATTCAGTTTCCAGTTTCTAGCCACTAAAAAAAGGGCTGCCACAAACATTCTTGCACATGTGGGGCCCTTTTCCTTCCTTTATGATTTCTTTAGGATATAGGCCCAATAGAAACACTGCTGGGTCAAAGGGTATGCACAGTTTGACAACTTATTGGGCATAGTTCCAAATTGCTCTCCAGAATGGTTGGATCTGTTCACAGTTCCACCAACAATGCATCAGTGTCCCAGTTTTCCCACATCCCCTCCAACATTCATCGTTATCTTTTCCTGTCGTTTTAGCCAATCTGACAGGTGTGTAGTGGTACCTCAGCAGAAACTCGTTATTTAGAATTCCTCTAAAACCCCGCCCATTGTTTCCAAATATTCCAGTAAACTGTAACCAGTTGCATATATGTGAACAGTGCTGCTTATTCACCATAATGGACACTATCTCTAATGCATTAGCAGCTCAAACCTTTGATTTACTCCCAAATTAGAGAATAAGAGAGTTCTCATAACTTCACAAATTCAGCTAAATGCACATTGAGAAGACTTTTTTAGCTAGTGTTAACTCTAGAGATTACCTATGCTTATCATTTTTCAATACAAAGCAGAATTTCTTTTGAAGTAGAGCTGACAATTTAAGGATGGAATAGGGCTGGAGCTGTGCTTTCCTTAGTATAACAAGCACCCAGGTTAAGAAACTCAGTCCAAGGTAATTTGCCACCTTACCATATTGTCCATTAGATCAACTATGGGGGGACAAATCCTGGGTATTTTTTGCCATTCTTTGTTGCTCCAGCACTTAGCACAGTGCCTGGCACATAATGAGCATTGAATAAATGCTTGTTGACTGACTAGGTTAACTTATAGCCTTAGAAAGTTGCACAGAGCCTTGAGAGGTTGTGATCTGCTCAGGGTCACCTAGCCAATATATATCAGAGATGGGACTCGGCTTAAAAGTGAGTGGCACAGTATCATGAAGAAAACAATGTTTTTCTTGGATCCATTGATCAGAACAGTGCCAGACACTTAGTAAGTAAGCATTTTGATGCCCATCAAAAAACAGTAGGAGTGTATCTGACTGACCATAGTAATTAGATCATTAGACTCCCTTTTGTCTGAGAAGTGTAGTATTATGTAGAATGAAGGTCCAGTGTTCTTCACCTATTGTGGCACATGAAACTAAAATGTGGAGAATTCTAGTTTACCCTAAATCAAAGCCTTCTGGAGGAGCATGTTTTTCACGGGAACTTTGACCAGGCCATCCTTTGCCACAGTACTGGCTCCTACTTGCTAAGATGAGTTTAAAACTTCCATAATATGAGATAACCTCATTTCTGTAGTCAGCCACCTAATTTATTCCAGTTACGTATTTGATCCTGATTTAAAATGGAGATGGAAATATCCTACCCCTTAAACTGTTCTCTGACACACTAGAGTAGCTTTGTTCTTTGGAGGAGCAGATGTGTCTCAGCTAACAATCTAATTGTGATCATTTTCACATTCAAGCTATTGGGACAGGTAATGGGAAGAAAGAGGAGAGGCAATTGTCTTAGCTTTGGATTTTCCTTTAATACCCAGCCTAAATCCAAAATGGAACAACTAATAGCCCTGATTGTGTATACTTCATTAGGTTGAATTAGTGGAGCCAGATGTTCCAAAGGGTTTATTTATATTAGCCACTTATGTGACTAATTTTATCCAGGTTGAGCTTGGATAGATAGACATACATTTACATGTACATATTTACATGTGTTTGTGTATTTATATACATGTTCATTGTTTACATGTATGTATGTGTGTATTTACATACATATGCACACATGTATAAAAATTACTTTTGTGGCAAGAGGCCCTCTTAGTCATTCATTTAACAACTACCAATAGGAAAGTAAGTGTAAGAGCCCAATAGCGTTGGTTGCCACAATCCAGTCCTCCGGGCCTTGAAGCCATTATCCAGGGGAACAATTCCTATGGAAAGGTAGTCCCCCATCCAATCTATCAATACCAGCTACCACTGATAGGAATCAAGCCTAATCTAGCCAAATTATCTTATGCCAGAAAAGGCAAGCTACTGCCACTGCTTTGGCTACCATCTTCTTCTGACTGACGTGGGACAGTCCAGGACCCTGGGAATAGCAGGACTTATTCTCTCCCTCCCCACCCTGCTCCCAGCCCAAGTATCATGCAGAAAGCATGGAGATGGGCCCTAACAACTGCCTCCTCAGGAGCCACAAGGAATGCAGCCTTGGATCTCCTGCCTGCTGTCTCTTTGGTGTCCCGTCAGAAACAGATGGTTTTATCAATGGGAATAATGGGGTTTTTTTGTGGAAATTGAGAAACTGGGGTTAAGTGACCTGCCCAGGGTCACACAGCTAGGCAGTGTTAAGTGTCTGAGTCAGATTTGAACTCAGGGCCTCCTGACTTCAGGGCTGGTAATGGGAATAATGTTAAAGAAGCAACCCTACTCTCTGAATCTTTTTTCATTTGACTTGCATCTTGCACCCTCTATTCTCTCTTAGAACATAAACTCCTTGGGAAGAAGAACTGTCTTACCTTTTTCTCTTGGTATTCCCACTGCTTACGTAACACAATGTTTTATGTATAGTAAAAAACATAATAAATGCTTTTACTCCACCCCTCTTCTTTCATTCATGTTCAGGATGGTAGAATATTAGTATCTTCCTCATAGGAACTAATATAATTCAGTACATCTGACTCTTCTGGCCAGACTCTCCTTATCCCATTCTTCCTCACACCTGATGATACAAAAATAGAAACAAGGAGTTTGCATTTCATTGTTCAGATGCAACATATGCACCTGTTAAATATGAAACAGGACAATATGAGGAGGGAAAAAGTATATTGCCAGGTGGCTGCTTCACAGGGACATGAAAGGAGAAGTGAGGAGGTCCTGCTGGTCCCACCCAGGTATTAAGATTCTAAATTATGTCACCCTCAAATCGGGCCGCAGATACCCTCCCAGGATGCAGAGAAGCAGTGTAGTCAGAGCTGTACCACAGCACCTGGCTGAGACTGTGGGAATTAAATAAAGACATCCAGAAATCAAACGCCTGCTCATTTATGCTATTAGCACTGATTCTCTTTTTCTCATCCTAGAATAATCCCAGCAATAAACTGGTGAGCACTAGCAACACAGTGACGGCAACACATATAAAGAAATTCACCTTTGTCTGCATGGCCTTGTCCTTGACGGTAAGATGTCGGTGGGTTTGATGGTTTAAAAAGCAGAAAATTATTTTATCTACCAGTAATACCATATCCCATAATTTAACATTTTGTAGTATGATGATTGACAATAACTTTTTTTTTGTCTTGAAATAGTAATTTAATAGTGTTTTTTTATTGTTGTTGCTGTTGTTTTGTTTTGTTTTGTTTTAATTTTTGGAGAGGCAGTTGGGGTTTTGTGCCTTACACAGCTAGTAACTAAGTGTCCGAGACCAGATTTGAACTCAAGGTCTCCTGAATCCGGAGCCGGTATTCTATCTACTGTACCACCTAGCTACCCTAACAGTCTTGTCTTTGAGGAAGAGAGAGACTGTGGGAACAGTACATTGTGAATAATTAAGAGGTTTATGTGTATGTGTGAGTGTATAAAATATATATATACATATACATTATATGAGGTTTGTAGACTTTTTTAGACACTTCTTATTCTCTTAAGAAAAGGAGGCGTCACTTTCCCGTTGTTTCATACCGTTCCCATGCAAGCTGCAGCTATTTTGTGATTATTGCGTAGGATGCGATTAGTTTATAATTGTTCAGATTCACACTGCATGTTTCCATGGGCTGGAGCAAATGACCATATTTTGCATTATGATAACTTTAAATCATATGAACTTTAACACATAGGATCACTTCACAGGTTTTTTATTTGTTCATGCCTGTACATCATCAGTATAGAGATCTCTCCCTGAAGAAAACTCCCTCTACCAATGTAGATCATCAGCCTTTGTGAAACTTGGCTTTTTAGAGCATAATCTAAGCTTGCTCAGGGTCATGGGCAAAGAGCTAGAATGTGGGTTTTCCTGACTTTGGAGCCAGCTTTCTATCCTTTGTTAGCACCTCACCCAAACTTAGACCTACAAAGGCCATTTTATGACTTTCCACTTCCCTTTTCCAAATTTTGTTGGGTTCATTTGAGTTGCTATAGTAGAACTTTCCTGTCTTCCTGACTCCACTTGTCCTGATATTGCTGATCTCTCCAAATACAGAAACAGATCGTGTTCCCTAGCTAGAAGAGGATGGCACACTAGACTAAAAATCAGCAGATTACATTCACAGACCATAAGACCAATTCATTGCCTCGCCATAGATAATCATTTAGCCTTTCTGTACCTTCATATTCTCATCTGTGAAATGAGGATGTCATTTTCTCTTATCTAAACTCAGGATTCATGAAAATGAATAAGATATCAAAAATGCATGCATTGTCTTTAAGAAAGATCACTCAAAATGTTTTTTTAATAAAACATCTAAACATTTATCAAGTGTCTATTATACACACTGGGTACCAAAAGTAAAAGTATGAACAACAGTCCCTTCACCTTGGGGAGCTTACAGTTTCCTGGGGAGGAAGATGGAAGGGTTGATATGTGTGTATTTATGGATGTGCATGTGCACATATATGTGTACACATAATGTATATGGCATATTAAATGAAATAAGTGCATAAAGGCATGAGTATTTGGTGGAGAAATAGATCAGTAGATTGGGGGAGAGCATCAAAAATGGAGTTGGAGAAGATTTCATGGAGACATTTTTTGAACTGGACATTGAGGGAAGAGATTTTCACATGATAGAAATGGGAAAGGATACCCAAGGCACATTTGGGGAATGGTATGTAAAAGTAGGGAATTAGGAGCAGAAGGGATGGAATTAAGTAATGTGGAGCACTGAGCCTAAACTCTGAGGGAGATAAGATGTTACATAGGACAAAGTTCCTGGTTTCACGGATCTGACAACCTCACAGATAGATTTGAAAGTCTGCAGGTAAGGACACTAGTTAGAAGCTCTTATAATAGTTCAGGACTGGAAAGGAAATGGCAAAATGCTCCTGTGTCTTTGACAAGAAAACTCAAATGAGATTATGAATAGATGATTATGACTGAAACAACAGACCAAGATAAGAGTAGTAACATCAACAGAGACAGGAAAATTCAAGGTGGAAGGGAAAAAGGGCATGGGCATATGTACACACATACCCCAATTTGGGAGCTGATAAAGAGTGTAAATGTAAAAATTTGTGTGAAGATTTTTAGGGCACTCAGGTAAAGATGTCCCCTAAGGAGTTGGAAATGTAAGATTCAAACTCAAGGAAGTCAAAAATAGCGATACCGACTTGAAAGTCATATGCTTGGAAGTGACAAAGCCATGAGAAAATTCCATTGATAATCAATGAAAGGAATATGCAGAAAGAAAAGAATAGGGTGTCTAAAAGCCCAAGTGAAGGAGGCCAAGGATGCGTGATCAGAGAGACAGTACTAAAACCAGGAGCCAAGAACAAGAGTATCAAGAAGTTTGGGCAGTTGACTTTCAGATTTTGCAGGAGAGTCAAGGAAGGGAAGAAGAAAAAATAATTGACTTTGATGATGGTATTTATAATTATGAAGCAAGTAAAACAATTTTTCTTAAATCAGTAAACAAGCTTTTATTAAGTGCTTATTCCATGCCAGGAATTGTGAGGCTCTAGAGATAAAAAAGACAGAAATCCCTGCTTTCAAGTAGCTTACATTCTATTGAAGCAATTCAGTTTTGAATTCATTTTAATTTGTTACGTGTTTAACACATAGCATTTAGGGATTCTCTGTGTCTTCATGTATCCAGATTTCCTATTCATTTCCTGTGAAAGATTATACTTTGATTCATTAGAAAGCATTCATTTAAAATATATTTAGTGAGTGGTTACATTTTCAAAGCATTCTCTGCAGCCCTTAGATCTAATTTATAATAAATATTAAAATGCTGAGATATATTCTTTTTGAATTTTTAATCGTTGCCTAAAAGAACACAGTGTATAATTGGATCCATGGTTACTCTTTTCAGATGACACTAGTTGCATATTCATGTGACAACTTTTAAAAATAATACTCATTTTTCTCTCCCAATTCTGTTACTAACACTCCCCATGTTTCTCTGTATCAAAACAAGTACACTCTTTAACTCAGGATCCTTTTGGCAATGGGTGAGGAAACACTTGGCAGCCTGAACACCACTGAATAAAAAGAAATTTTGATTGAGGTGGGGAGTAGAATTTAATGATGACCAGTGAGCACATGGATTTGTTGTGGGGGAGGAGACTTTTTTTCTTAATATAAACATATATATGATCACAAGTACTTTTATACACTGCAAGTGTAATTCCTAATGGTAACCCAAAGAATATTAAGACAAAAAAGTCTTTTTATACATAGGATCTAGTTGCGCCTATCTTGACATGAGATATAAGAAGTCCCAAATTCAGAGAGGGGGAAAAAGAAAGGCAACAGAGAAGTAGAAAAGAGAGAGAAATAGAGAAGAGAAGAAGAAAGAGAGAAATTTAAAGGTAAAAGATTAAGACACTTAGAATATTAGTAGCATGAGTGGAGGGAAGTAAAATTAATAAGACTTGGCCAATGATTGGATATCTGAGGAAAGGAAGCATGAAAATTCAAGAATAACATCAAAGTTATGAACTTGGCTGATGAAAAAGAAATAGAACAAAAAAGACATGCATTTGAGGGAAGGATAATGAGTTTAGGACATGTTGACTTTGAGATTAGAGATGCCTAGATTTAAGCTTAGGAGATAATTAAGATCATAGATACAGAAGTGGAAGAGACCTTGAAGGTCATCGTGTTTTACAGATGAGGAAACTGAGTCTTGGAATTTGAACTGAAGTTCAACTTTAAGTTTGGTATTCTTAATACTACCCTGAAGCTTAATCTAGTCCTATGGCTCATTGAAGCCTATTTAGGTGAGATTTATTGTTCTGACAGAAGCTTGTGGAGAAGGAGGCGAGTTATTATGCAGTGCCCCTTCCATAGAGCTAGAAAATATGGAGGTGTCAGTGGACAATTATGATATTGCCAAGCATAACTAATGAAGCAGGCAGGCTCCTAACCGAACTTCTGTCCTTGCCATCGTGGGAGGCATTTAATATGTATTAGGAAAGCCCTTCAAAACCTAGACCTCCTTGTAATGCACTTTAAAAGGCAAAAAAGCCAGCTTAAAGTTACTTATCCAAATGGACAAAGCATACAAATGTCTTAGATTTGCTCCTTGAGCTCTGTTTAGTATTATTTGTTTCATTACCAGTTCGTATCCTGCCCTTCCCCCTTCGTCTTTCACTGACTCACATGTGTGCGGTGTTGTCTGTACATATTAGGATGCTGTGTCATGGAAGAAACTTGATATTGTGTCTGTCTGAGTCAGCACCTGTTACCCCAAGTGACCTTCAAGTCTCCACCCCATCCCCTACTGCTTTCCTGTTTTGTTTTTTTGCTCTCTGCAGTATTCAAGGAGAAAGAGAGAGAAAAAAAAAAAAAAAGAAAAGGGAAAAAAAAAACCACAATGATACTAAACTGTTTAAAAATAGTTCTATAAAGTTAAGTTTTGCCAAAACATTAAAAATCTTGAAGAGGCTATAGGATTAAAAAAACAACTACTAGGAATCCTTCTGTTCCGTGACCTTGGAAGACTGTTTAATGACAGGAGAGGTAAAGTTGAGACTGTGTGCACTTTCATGATTTAACTCCCATTAGATCAAGTCAACATGCATTTATTAAATGCTTGCTCTTCCAAATACTGTACTAATAGCCCACAAAGTAAGTCTTATAGAACAAATCAGTTTTCCACTCACATTTTCCATTATGTGCTTTCCTTTATCTCCATCCCAACCTCTTTCCAAAAGAACAATTATATTTTAAGGGGAAAATACACTGTAACACATTTGAGTTTTAATATGATTCTCATATAAATCTAATATTTTGATATAAATATAAATTAAAAGTAAATATAAATAAATTTATTATAATAAATTAATAAAAAACAAACCATTGTTATTATAAATAAATTTAATATAAAATTTTAATATAAGTATAAAACATTCCTGTATTTTCTATTTAGGTACTTTTTAAAAAGTCCAACTTTGACAATCAAATATGTTGCTATGGAGGAGAGAAGCCCTTCACCATAGAAGCAAAAAATATAATTTTTAGCACAAGAATACCTTAAATATTATTTAGTACCTAATATCCTGGTTTATGTTTCCATAAGAGACTTCAATTTTTTTTTATTTGCAAAATAAGGAAATGGAAGTCAATTATAGAATCATAAAGAAGAAAGAAGTCTTTTTTTTTCCTTTAAAAAAAATTTTTTTTTGGAAAATTGTCATTTCCTTTCCTTTTTTTATTAAAGCTTTTTATTTGCATAACATATGTATGGGTAATTCTTCAACATTGACCCTTACAAAGCTTTCTGTTACAAATTTCTCCCCCCCCCCATCCCTCTCTTAGATGGCAGGATATCCCCTACATGTTAATTATATTAAAATACTTGACAAGTTGCATTGATGTATACATATTTCCATACTTATCTTGCTGTGCAAGAACCCTCGTATCTACGTGAACAAAAAAAATCAGAGAAAGGAAACACACTGCAAGCAAACATTGTTAGAGAACATGAAAATGCTATGCTGTGGTCCACATTTCACATCCCTCTCTCTGGGTTTCTTCACTGAACAATTGGAACTGGTTTGAAACATTTCATTGTTGCAGAGTGTCATGTCCTTCAGAATTGATCATCATATAGTATTGTTGTTGCCGTGAATAATGATCTCCTGGTTCTGCTCATTTCACTCAGCATCAGCCCATGCAAGTCTCTCCAGGCCTCTCTGAAATCGTCCTGCTGGTCGTTTCTTACAGAACAATAATATTCCATAATATTCATATACCATAGTTTATTCACCCATTCTCCAATTGATGGGCATCCCTTCAGTTTCCAGTTTCTAGCCACTACAAAAAGGGCTGCCACAAACATTCTTGCACATGTGGGTCCCTTTCCCTCCTTTAAGATCTTTTTGGGATATAGGTCCAATAGAAACATTGCTGGGTCAAAGGGCGTGCACAGCACAATAGCTTTTTGAGCATAAGAAGAAAGGAATCTTTAAGGCTATCTAGTGCAATTCTTTACAGGTGCGAAAATTGAAGTTTTTAAGAAGCTAAAAATTTTGCCCAAGGTCATACAGTAAATGGATTCCAGCACATTCCTTCAAGGGATCTTCTACTGTAACTATTTCCTCCATCCCCAAATTTCTTATACAAGTTGTCATTGTAGCACACACAAGATAAAATATATGTAATCATAATACTAGGTGGTTAGTGTTCTATATAAATAGTATAATAGCAGAGCAAGTGTATTCCTTCAAGATCTCTGGCTATCCCTTGATATCATTGTACAGTGAGTGTTGATGCTTAAATCCTTAAGCCGTCTCTGTGCTCATATTTTATGCTGTCCTAAGTAAGCACAAATTGGATAGCTCTGCACCATGACTTGGCTTGGAATGCTGCTTCCTTAGTTGCTTCCTTCTCAAAAGTCTTCACTATAACTTTGTAACTTTGACTCTTGGAAACAAGTGTGGGTTTGTTATTTTCTTTTCTTATTAATAAGAACTTAACAAGTCTTTGAACTGCAAAGAAGTAAGTTGAAAGTTTGAAGTAGTTGGAGCAGACATATTAGAGTTTTATGACTTTCTCTTTCTGATTGTAAAAGGAGATAGCAGCAGTGATGATGTTCATATATCATATTTGCTCTGCTCTTCCCCAACTTGTTATAAAAAAACATTTTCTCTTCTTTCCATTTTTTTTCTTATGCATTGATTAGTGTTCTATCTTGCTTTCTTTTCTAGGTGAGTATTATCTAATCTAACCCAAAAGACATTTATTCTAAGTGGAAAGAATCCCAGGCTTAGGAAATACTGAATTCGGTACTATGGTACAGCCACACACCATCCCACCCTCCCTCACTGTGTGAATCTGGGAAACTCAATTAGCTTTTCTAAGCCTTGATCTCTATCTGTAAAAGAAGAGAAACTAGGTAATTTCTAAGATTCTTTCTAATATAAATATAATAAAAATAATAATACAATGTTCTCTGGAAGCTTTGCATAACTGAAATTTATTGCACAAAGAATGAGATGTCTCTCTGTATCATAGAGTTCCTTAAGGTACAATCATAAAATTTTGCTAAGAATTAAAGATAAACTCATTGACCCATTTCAGATTCTCTCTGTTCTTACCTCTTTTAAAATTGAGCTAATGTAGCCTTTCCTCCCATTTCCCAAGACCTTTTGAAAGTCACTGGCCATAGCTTAGAAATTATATGTTCCAGTTCTTTCAGTATCCAAGAACTTAGTTCATCTGGGCCTAGATAATTCAAAATGTAAAATGATTTCTCTTTATACTTAAATAAATACAATATATTCAACCAGTTTCCTCTTCTGTGAAATACATAAGACGGGTTCTAATTTAGAATTTATGGCCTTCTCTCAAAATCCTTTCATTTGTTATAATTTCCACCCAGATTGTTCTTATTTCCATTTAAGTTCTGCCATGTTTGCTTGATTGTATGGAGGTGAACCTGGGTTCTTGGAGATTATACCAATGGAGCTCCAACTCTAGAAGTCCTCAGTGAGTTGGAAAGGATTCAGTTATGCACTTCACAATGACTGGTGTCTATTTTTGTGAGGACCAGACTAGATAAAGTGGAGAAATTCTTCACTTGAAGATTGCAATTGGGTAACAAAATGTTTTGGCCACAAGTCACAAAGACTAAAGAGATAGTTAATTTGTTTTTTTTTTGGGGGGGAGGGACAGGAAATGGAGAGAATAGGGAAGAGAATCACTAGACTTGTAGTCAAAATGGCCTAGTTTCAAATCCTAATTCTTAAATTACCAGCAATTTGACTATGAATTTTGCCACTCTGACACTCAGTTTTCACATCTATAAAATGTGCATATTTGTGCCATTTACCTAACTTGTGATTTTAAGAAAAGTGCTTCTTAGATATTTTTAAAAATGACATAAATATACATTGTAAAAATATGGTATAATTGACCTGAAAGCCAAGAACATCTGAGTCAAGTCTCATCTCTGACATAACACTGACCTATGACCTTGGACAAGTTCTTACTGATCTTGGCAGTTCTCTGAGCTGCAGAGAAGATGCAAACCTGCCTCGTTAAAGGTTTCCTCACCAGGGAGTTGTAGTTCCAGTCTTTATTATCATATAAATATAAGCTTTATTATTATTATTATTATTATTATTATTATTATTACATGATAAGGATGCTGATCTCAATAGAGAGAGGGCCTACCAAGAGAACACTAAATCCAAGAAATTATTTAATGCTGTGTTTTCTAAATTTAAAAGTCATTTAGAATGGAAGCAGATGTACTACTAGAGTCAAAAATGACTTATTTTCACATATTATATTATCAATATACCCTCAATATACCTCAGAAACTTGGTGAGAAAGAAGTCCCTGGTCTCTCCTCCCACTTTGCTTACTCCCTGCTCTCATTGAGAGCTTATTTCCCTGGGAGAATCCTCCATTTCTTTAAAAAAAAAAAAATTGCCCCTGAGAATAGACATTTAATACTCAAAATGCCTCTGAGGCATTCAGGACTTTCTAAAATATAAGTTCCATAAATAATTTTTTTTTAATCTCTTACTGAAATTGTACTTTAAAAGTATGTAAAAAACGAACCCATTTTAAAAAGATATTCATACAAAAATTTAAGATTAAATTTTGAATTTCTCTTTTTTTCTCTCCCCATTAATGCATTTCTCTCATTTTGGTGAGGAGAGGGGAAGAGGATTTCATGTGAAAACATTATTTCATCCTTAAAGTGTGTTTGTTTTGAGACATTGCAATAGTATGTAGTAGCAACAATCTAAAAGATATTCTCAAAGCAATCTTTCCAGAAATTCCTTCACCTTGTCACAGGAAACAATGCAAGAGGCTTAAATTATTTTCTTGTCTTCTCCTTGTGACCTTTTTAGCTATTTGGACTCTCTACCCTCTCTCCCACACAAACCCCAAGCTTTTTTCAGTAATGCAAATTTTCCCTCAGTCTAGTTCAATGCCAGCATTTCTAGTCTCTCTGCCCTTCTCTGTCAGCTTTAAACTGACCCTGAAGTGAGCCCTGAAGGCTGCTGCTGCTATCTGCTAAAATTGTACTTGGAAAAGTAATGTTATAGTTCACAGAGAATTGCTACATTTTTAAAACTATTGATGAGTAGAGTGTTTTTGATGTGCCTGTTTTCCCTTCCTTTCTTGAAACTATCTTCTCAAGTTATTATTGATGCTGAGAGTTGGCAGAAATTAGGGCAGAATTGGTGACTTTGCCTTATTTTGCTTTTTTTATTTATACTTAGTTACTTCTAAAGTAGAAAAAAAAGCACAAAAAGATTAAAAAACTGAAAAAAATCATTTATAATAATGCTTTATGAATAGCAGATAGAATTTTAGCTAAATGACTTGATAGCAATTTTTATTAGCTATATAATATTAATTTAGGTATCTCTTTTTTATTTGAGGGGTTCATGCTCTATATGCATGCGTAGAGAATCCTAATAAATGTTTTTCAGATTTTGTAAGGTCCTATATTAGTGTTAAGAATATATTTACCTTCAGCAAAAAAAAGGGGGGGGGGAACTAGATGGTGTAGTGGATAGAACGCCATCCCTGAAGTCAGAAGGATCTGAGTTCAAATCTGGTCTCAGACACTTAACACTTCCTAGCTGTATGACCCTGGGCAAGTCACTTAACCCCAATTGCCTCAGCCAAAAAAAAAAAAAATACTATTTACTTATTTCCTACAAGGCCTATATACTGAATACACATTAAGAACTTTTACTACCACTATATAGTCACAATTTCTCTAAATGTCAGTTTGGGACATTTTTTTGAGCAAACAATATGAGACTTACCAAAATGAGGAGTCTGCAAAAGGCTTTTGATTTCTTATAAGAATTATACTGGAGTCAGCATGTAAAAGATTAAGTAATTCATTTTTAAAATATTTACACATTTTAAGTTTTTACTCTCACCCTCCTTCCTCTTATTAATGTGCTTTCTCCTTTTAGGAGGAGGAGAAGGAAAGTAAAGGAGACACATGTACAAACTTATACTTAAATGTGTTTGTTTTGGGAAGTTGGCATCTGGGAATGTACAGTAGAATAATAACTAGACTGGCAGAGGAGACTGCCAGGTCAGAGGCTTCCTTTGAAAGGTAGCCACTGTGACCTAATGCCACAGACATCAGGTTGCCCTCCCCTTCCTAATCCCATCCTATATTGCAGCTGAGCTTCTTTCTGACACCCGGAGGCGTGTTCTCAATCACTTAAGAAGGAAAAAGGAGAACAAAAAGAAACCATTCTATGAAACTCCTTTATTCTGCATAACAATATCTTATGGCCTGAGAGGGCCGGGAACTTTACTGTTTGGAGATCTGGTTCTGTTTTTCCTAAGCCTTTCACTCAAGCTTTGATCTTTTTGGATGTTAGTCTTGAAATAAATGGGTGGGGAGGAAGGAAGTGCTCACAACAAACACTGCTCTTCCCCAAAAGCAACAAATTAGCAGTGGGTGTTCTGGGAAAATATGTGAATATTTATTTTTTGTTGCAATAAATTGGCCTAATAGAGTTTCTAAAGAACATTTCCCTGTTGCATTAAGTCTTTAATGCATTGATCTCTGATGTCATCTAGGGATGTTTCAGGAAAAAAAGCACCTACTGGTCAGAATTAGAAACAGTGACTGATTAAGGAAGCTTTAGCTAACCCTTCTTTGTCTCTGGCTATCTCTGTCTCTCTCTGTGTCTCTCCCTCCCTCCTTCCCTCTGTCTCTCTTTTCTGTCTGTCTGTCTCTCTTTTCTGTCTGTCTCTCTCCTTCTCTCTCTCTCTTTGACTCTCTGTCTCTCTCCCTCCCCCTCTCTCCCCATCTTCCTTTACTGTCTGTTACAGTGTTTACTTTCTAGTTTTACTGTTATATTTACGTGGCTTCCCATTAGACAGCAGGTTCTAGTGGGTTTTTTGATCGGTGTCTGAGTTTGTGCCAGGCATTTGTACACTCAGTAAGCGCTCCTTGGGCTGTTTGGTAGTTTATGGGGTCACGACATGCTTCTGAAAAATGCCACAACAGGATTGGGCTGTTTTTTATTTAATTGAACATTCACACACAGTGAAAGCCTTTCGTGGATGTCTCTTGGAATCAAGTCATTGCATAACATTTTGGAAATTAGGCACAGACCATTTGAAAATGTAAGCCACAAGAACAGAATCTAATTTCCACAGGGCCTTTTCTAGTTTAATAAAGATGTGGGTCTTCCCAAGCCCCTTACACAAGTGTAAAAGCAGGTTTAGAGTTAGCAGGATATCAGCTTTCCCATTCTGCTTTCATGTGACAGCATAGGTAGGTAGCAGTTTTCTAAGGATCTGTGTCTAGTATTCCAGGGACATTTCCCTGTTACTTCCAAAAAAAAAAAAAAATCACATTTATTAGAAACAGCTTACATAGTTTAAAAGACCAATATTATCCAACAGGTTAAGTTGATCTTACTGAGCGTGATTTTTATTTTCCTTTTCCATGGGACACATTACATAGGTGTGTCAAAACCCAGGAAAATACAGAGTTCTGTGGGTGATTGGGCTGGGCTTTGCAGAGTGGGGTTTAGCTGCACTAATCAGCTTTGTTTCATAATCCATAAGACATTGTATAGGAAACAAAGGATCCACTGTTCAGGATTTCTCTTTATTTTCTTTGTTTCTGTACCTGTTCAGATTCTTTGTGCTGTGAGTGTATGAGCCTATTTTATTTAAGCCTCCAAGAATATGGCCTTGCTGCTAACAGAACGCTGGCAGGCCAGGAAAATGCCCATTTAGAAGCAGGAGCAGATACCCCCCAAAGTCATGGATGGATAGATATTTCACCCTAAATAGAGACATGTGTTTAATATAGCATAGATTATGGAAGAAATATGAAATACGGCCCCAAATTGGGACTTGAAAATGATGGACTGCTAGTTTTTCTATTTGTGATAGAGAATAAAGAAGGGAGGCAGGAGAAGCAGTGATCAAAGTAATTTATTTTGCTGCAGAGATATGAAACAGTTTACCTTTCCATAATAGCTTAGAAAGAGACAGAGTCCTCTTCCAGAGACATATTCTAAAAGATAATAAATGCCTGCCTAGGTGCTAACAGTTTAATTTTTTTCCCCTGCAGGCATGCATCTACTTGAGCAGATAGGGAAATTTTATGTTCCCATCTGCCATGAGGTTAGCAGTATTTAAAAAGTGATCGGAAAAAGCCCTTTCAACTATTAGATGATTGTTGCTTGGTTGTCTATATTTTTTATTTGTAAAATTCATAATTGCATTCCAAGCTGTGCTTCTAATTACCACCTTCTTCAGTCACGGCTAAAGTAAACGCCTTTAAATGGTGACATGAAATGAGTGAACAAGCAGTTCTTTTCACTACTTCTGTCTGTTCACAGCTGCAAATCATAAAGAATGGATTCCAGAGAAAGCGTGGGGTGGGGAAGGAACATACATAATCACCATTAATCAGGTACGGGGCTACTTTCAACACTGTTTCAACCTGTGCAGTAATCCTGGTTAAGAGACAAGCCTTAATGGATGTGGCAGGAAAAATGAATTGGCTCTTACAATTAAAAGAAATTTCCCTTAGAGATAACAGTGAGCACATCAATACTTGTGCTCCAGAAATCCTCCCATGAATCACCTTGACCGAATCCAGTGGAAGCTGCAGATTTAGGTGAAGATAGTGCAACACTGTCTACCCACTGAAGCCTGGGTGGAGATGGGTGGAGGGAAAAGCCTGAGTATTCTCTCCCATTTCAAGGTGATTAAACATAATTAATTCTATAATCAGTTATGCTGGGCATATTTCCAAATCATATAAGAAGAGGAGTTGAGGGAAACAATGACTGTAGCCAAATAAAAACTTACTGCTAAAATTTGTGGCCTAGCAAAAGGGAGCCTAACTCAGAGCCAAGAAGATTTGACTTTGAGTTTGGGCTTTGATGCAGAGAATATTGTCGGGGGGGGGGGCCTAACCTACCCTTTAACTTCTTGGAGCCCCAAAACTCTTTCTAAGATTCAGATGGCACAGATAATGATCCATATCGACAAAGGGAGTTTCCTCATCAGAATGTCCAATGAAAGCACAAGTTCAGGCCCTTCTCTTTCCTTCACTCTTCCATCCTTCCCCCCAAAAAATTCTAGTGAAATAAAACTGTAGGTCTGATTGTTCTACTGAATAATGCTTCTTGGATTTAAGAGTTAATTGTTGGAGGTTGGGGAACTTTGTTAAAAATACAACCCTAACAATTTTCCCACTTGTCTTTTTAAAAACTTTTAATGAGATGGAACACTTATCTGTCTCATCAAACCTCACTATTTGTCATCTGTTTAAAAAAAAAGTTGTATAATGATACAACCTTTCATATATAACATAGTGAGACAGTAGAGTTCACCTATAAACAGCTGTTGGAATCAACATTGAAGTGTCTTCCTTTACTGGATAATCCTTGAAGGCAAGGACCATAGTTTATTTGTTCCTGTATCCTCTGTGGCATCTGGCACCCAGATGCTCTTCTGATGAATGAGGTGAATGAAGGAAGTCCCTGGTCTCAGACTAGGAACTTTAAAAAAGATGGAACACCTTTAGCATCTAAGAAAAAACTTGTCATTTTTAGTAGGAAAGAAAAACATTGACATGTTACTATTCTTTAGGTTATATTTTGTAAGTCATTTGAATGCTACATTAGTTTTCAGTGTTCATTTGTACATTTCCTTGCAAATACTAAATAGTCTTTACTACCTCCACCCCTCACTCCAAAGTACCAGGCACATAGTAAGCCTTTAATAAAGGCTTATTAACTTGTTTAATGAGTTGTGAGGATAAATTGAAGATAAAGATAACTGACAGTGTCTTAAATTTACTAAGTGCATTATGTATTTTAATTAATATAAGTGTTGCGGAAGAGATAAAAAAATGCAAATACAAAATTTTATCCCCCTTTTACAGATGAGGAAAGTAAGAATTAGGTTAAGCAATTTGCTATGTATGGTCATACAGGCCAGTGCAGGACTTTCCTGACTCCTAGTCAAGCATTCTCACTACATCTTGTGGTTTTATTCACCTTTGTCAATTTGAACCAGAAAAGAGGAAGTGGTAATAACCAGTTATGAGAAAGGAGAATAGAGTTGGAGTATAAAATAAGATGGCTAGATGTTTTATGTTTGAAGAGGAAAGAATTCACAAGTATATGATTGACTAAAGAATATTGGGAAATGTAGGTTAAACTGTATCTGGGGGAGGGGAGGAAGGCAACTCATTAAATAGCTTTATTCAAAATGTTACTTATTAATTTAACAATTTTTCCTCAGCACTTACTATGTGAAAGGCACTCCTCTGGAAGATACCTAAAAAGGAATTCAAAAATGAATGACAAAGTCCATGCCCTCAAGAAGTTTATCATCTTGTAGGGGAGATAAGGCATGTAAGCTAATAACTTCTAAAAAGTCTTTCATTTTTAGTGTCCCTTACTTTACCACTCCCAAGATCATGATGATCCTTTTCATGTGTTTGAGCACGATTTTCTCAGTTTTATCATTTAGTAGATGATGAGAGAGAAAATATGTTAATTATATCTAACATACAGGCCAAAAGAAAAAGAGATTTACATTCTAAAATTACCTCTGCAAATTGAAAGGGTAAATCAAAGAGAACAAAACTCAGAATAAATACATGCAGGTTAGTATATATATAATAGAATGTAGTACAATGGCCACAAGTGTATATTTAAAGGAAATGTGAGTGTGTATGTGTGTGGTATGTAACAGATCTAGAAGTCAGAGTAAACATAAAAAGCACATAAAAAGAGGAATATAATAGATAGTAACTCATTTAGAACTAGAAGGGACCTTGGAAATGAACAGTCTAGTTCAACCCTTTTGTTCTACAGATGAGGAAACTGATCCACAAAATAATTCCTACAGTTAATAAGCAGATGAGCAAGGATCCAAAGCTAAATCTTCTAACTCCAAGTCCAGTATGTTTTCTTCTAGACTACACTCTCTCTACCTTATTTGTATTCCTTGTAGCGAGCAGTGCTCCATCCTAATTCCACAATGCAACTTTGTTAAACTTTCGAGCATAAACCTAAGCCTAGCTCATATTTGGAAGAACACCATCGCAAATACCTAACATGCAAGAAGGTATCCTGCCAAGTTAGAGAGCTGAGTTTGCTGTGGAGAGTTTTATAGAAATAATAAGACAGTAATGGAGAGTGAAGTTCAGAAAATAAGACTGAAGAAAGACTGAAGCATTTGCATTTGTTTAGGTCAAAGAAAATCTTATCATGAATTTTTTTTTGCAAAATAGAGTGACCAGATTTTGCTCATCTCCACTTGAGAATAAAATAAAAAATGAATTTTAATTGCAGAACATGGGAATTCAGATAGGTATAATGAAAAATTTCTTGTTAGTAAAGATTATTACAATTGGTTGTTAGGGAAAATTACAGAAATTCCTTCCATGATGGCTTTGAAAACAATAGGATGGATATACACTTCCTGGTAAAGATAACTTATTTGATGATAAGAACAGAGGATAGTGACAAGACCTGAAATTTCATTGGCAGAGGGAACTCCCAGAGGAAAAAAATTACTCCTACCAATGCAAGTTAGCACTTTACCTACAGTTAAAAAAAAGGACAGTTGCCTTGAACATTGAAAGGTGAAGGAATTTAGTCTGGGCCAGGCAGCCAGGTTGGACTGGAAACTAGGCCTTCCTAGCTTCAAGACCAGATCTCTCTCTGCTCTACTATACTGTCATCTAATGACATTTTAACATCTACCATTGTTCGCCTCTGGATTTATCCAGGGTGGAGATAGTTATCTGGGAAGGCCTCCATGACAGAAATGGTAGTGACAAATGTCCCCGTGGAGCTTTGTTACCTATTCTTGCACTTCAGGCCTTTCTGTACCAAAAGAAAGAAATGGGTTGAAAGTTTTAAATTCAGATATTAAGGTAGATTGTAAAGAGTTTGCAAATGGTTCTGGAATTACAGAACCTGGGTTCAAAGCTCATCTCTGATGCTGTGTGATCTTAAGCAAATCAGTTATCTCCCCTGCACCTCACTGTACTGACCTTCAGTAGTTACATACATACTGAATCAGATACATATAGACAGACATAAGGAAAAACAGAAGATATGCCCTCTGAGAGCTTTTCCAGATCTGTGATCCTATTATTAAGGGACTTTCTATGTACCGTTTTGCCACCCCAATAGTTTCATTCCTGGAAAGGAGCTGTTAAGAATGGAAGGAAAGTTAAAATTGCAGTGTCAGAAAAGGTAACAAAGAGAATGAGAGGGTTTGGAAAGTATTTCTTTGCTTTGGAGAAATATACCTATCTTTGTTCTGTGAAATTTCAATTTTCAAGTTCTTCAAATGCTGTTCAAAGAAACTAAGGTTATAAGGGAGCCTACAGCCAATGCTAGAAACAAGAGCACTTTTCCTCTGAAGTGTGACCTTTTGTAGCCACCACCTTTCCACATGCTCCCCCCCGAAAATAAATCAAACACATGCACAACTACCTTTGAACTGGCAGCAGGATTGCTTGCATGCTAAGGTATTTATAGTGTAGTGTAGATATTCCAAATATAACCTTTGGCTCTGGGCCATCTCGAACTCTTGGAGGACACCAACAATAGTTAAAAGTAGATCCTTTTGAAATGCTTCATTACAAACTGCTTTTCTGTGATTCTAACCCGGCTCCCTGGCATTGCCCAGGGATCCAAGACAGTGGCCACCATACCTGGCTGGAAAGGGCACTGGTTTCCTTGGTTATACTGGCCTAGAATTGGACAAACAGTTTCATTTTTATTTTCAGTTAAGGCAAGGTTGGAATGTTTTAAGTGGAACTTTACTAGGAAACAAGAGGAAACAAAAACAAAAAAATTGGAAAGCATTGAAATAAATGAGTTTAGAGCACATGGAATCCTTAAACTAGGTTAATTAGAGTCTAGCCTCAGGTTGGCTTGACTGGCACAGCTTATGAGACACTTAGCCCCCATTCCTATTCCTTCTGCTGCCTGAAGAACCTATATTGAGAAAGATGCTTCCCAATCTGTTTTACTAAATTCCTCTCCCCCCATTCACAGCTTCAGATTATCCTCTACTGACTTTAGACTTGAAACATCAATGGCTCCTGCCCCTAGATTCAGATTTGGACCATTTTTGACCTCTTTTTCTCTGGATCAATTTGCCTGCAGCATGATCATTAGGTGGTTATTAAGGTTGGGCCTATGAAGCTTTGCTTCTTCACCCATTATTTTGGAATAACACATGCTGTCATCCCTGTATTTTGTCCACATAGAGACAAAAAAATTAATATCTTTCCCAATTCAAAGCCATACTCCTTTTTGGACTTCTCACTAAGTCCATTCTCAGCCTCAGATGCCTCAGAAGTAAACTATCACAGCTCCTGGTGACAATGTTTCCTAGCTCATGATACCAGCCCCACTTCCCCTAGATTGCCAATCAGGTTCCTCTATCTATACTCCCAACCCCTGTCTCCATTAAAGAAGTAGCTTTTCCTGAATCCTGCCATTTCATGTTTGCAACTGAAAATTCTTTACAAATGTAATAATGATTCCTTATAGTTTCCACTAATAAGAAGAGAAAGAGCTTTATCTCACACTGACTAAAATTCCATGCATTTTCATTTTTATATATTTTAAAAATGGTGATCAATTTAACATGAGGATTTTTTAAGCATAATTCAATTATGTGTTTGTCTTGGATCGTATAATATTGCTAGTTAGTGTTGGCAAATTTATAATGGTCATTAAACTCACCTGCTGTCAAGACAGTATTGTCTTATCTCTCCTATACAACATGCAGCATCTTAAGCCCAATGCCTGAACTATTTCCAATTTGTCTTCCATCATAGATTCTTCCTCATGTGCTGTTTCATGAGATCATGGACTTAAAGCAGGAAGAGACTTTGGAGGTCACCTCCTCTAACCAAGTTACTTCCTAGTTTATATATAAATTAGGAAACTGGAGGCTGAAGTGTTTGGGCCAATGTCACACAAGGAGTAAATGGCAAAGCTGCGTATTGAATATCCACTGAGCCACCTGAGAACTTTCTGTTCCTAACTTCGTCCCATGGCTCCAAGCTTAGTCTGCACTCTAGGCTAAGGAGCAGTGGAAACCCCTTTCTAAGAGAGGTTTGTCACTTCAGAAGTCAAAAGTTCAGGTCATAACTGGGCCCCAGCCTCCCTTCTGTGTTGCTGACTTCAGCTGTAAGCTAGCTTTTATTCATCCATCTCTAGAGCCAAATACTAGTGGCCATTGTACCATGGTGACCGTTTGTCTCTGAACAAGGACGTTTTTGAGGATTTGGGTTTTTGCCCTTATGAGGTAAAGACTACTGCCTCATTGTTCCGTATTAGCCAGTATAAGAAAATGATTCCCTTGTGCATGGAGGGAAAGGAAAAGAATAGATTCTGTATTTTCAATATTGGTGTCCCAGAATGTTTCTAAGGATTTGGGTTAGGAAACTTAAGTAGAGCAGCATTTATTTGGTCACTGAGTCACTAAAAACTTCAATTTAATGCAAAAAAAAAAAAAAAAATTGGAAATGGGATCCTTAAAATAGCTTGTCTAAACTTTCGTTATGATATCCCAGGAGAGAATGGTCCTATGGGAACCCCCAAATTCCTTAGCAAACCCACTGGGCCATAGTTACCCCCCAAATCTTTCTGTCTGAAAGCAGAATGGGCAGCCCTAACCAGGTAGAGATTAGAGAGGCTTTAGCATTCAGGAACTGAAATAACTGGCTAGACAGCAGCTGTAGCCTCTGACCCTCTGTAGATGCTTCTGACTGTGTAAGGGTCACTTCTGGAGGGTCATGCTAAGAATACATATGAATCAGGCCTTGCATGGGCCGGCCTCCCATTGGAGACGTCAGCTGGGGCCCAGGAGGCCTGCAGCCTGAGCCTAGGGTTCCCCCTGCTGTTCATGGACACAGATTACAGGGATTCCTTTATTCCTCAAGTATTTCTTCAGGGTTCATCTTGTGCTGGGCACTAGGCTAGGCACTGGGTATGCAGAGATGGAAACAAAAATCTCTGGCCTCTCAGGGAGCTTACACAGTCACACAAACACAAAGTAGCTGGCTTGGTGGTCAGAGGGTTTGAGTTTCAGTGCCATATCTGTTCCTTATTGCCTCTCTGAGCTTGGCCAAGGTACTAAATATCCACAATATCCATGAGCTTCGGTTTCCTAAGCTGCCTTCTAGCTCCAAATCTATGATGCTGTGATTCTGGATGCAAGTAATTTCTGGGGATTGCACAAGTGGGGAGGACACTTGTACCTAAGGAAATCAGGACAGACTTCATAGGAGGTGACAATTGAGCTGAATCTTAGAGGAAACTAGGACTGACAGGGCAAGAGTGAGGAAGCAGTATATTCCAAGCATGGAGTCTGAGTTAGGGTATGGAAATATTCCCTAGTGATTAGGATGGGGATGGTAGGTGAGGAAACTGTTCCATGAGAACTTCAGGAAGAAACTTCCCATTTCTGACTCTTGTGACCCTTCAGCAGAAGTCTTTCTCTTATTACTAAAGTAAGAGGGAGAGAAAAGGAAGGAGATCAAGGTTGGGATTTTTGGTTTTTCAGTTTCCTACCTGCAACTCCAAATTTATTTTCCCCACAGAAACAATGGAAAATTATGGGCTAGGTCATACTATTCTTGAGCTATATTATGGGCAAAATTGGCTTCTTGGGTGGGTTTGGCAATCTAAATACAATGGCACCATTTATAACACTGTTTCCAGTGTCAAACATGCCACTTCTAAATAATCTCTTAGCATATCCCACTCATAAATTGGAGACTTCCTGTATTATTAAACTATCAGAATTTGGGGAAGCTCTCCTTAAAAGGGGTTTTACAAAATTATAATCTCCAGAAATGTCATCTTTACCAATAATAGATGATTCAAGCAAAGAAAGCACTTTGGGTGAGGGAGCAAAGGAGGCTAAATAATAGAAATTACTTATAAGGATTACAAAGAATCTCTTCTTAGAGAATTAAAGGGATTCGAACAAACTTTGATTCTAAAGAAATATAGGCAAGATTTTGCCTCCAGGTTTTATATTTGAGCTTAACTCAGCAAAGTACAATCTTCAAAAAATGTTGTATCCCTTTAATCACTGGTTAAAGGACCAAGTTCTCTTTCAGCCAGGTTTTTAGTAGCTCTGGATCATCCAGGGTTCTTAAGTCTCTTACTGACAGAGACTCTTAATGGGTTTTTGCTGCCTTAAATCCATCTTCTCAAAGGGAAGACAAATGTGATAAATTAATTTTGTTTCCTTTCAGGAACTCTCCAACCCTCCAAATGCCCCTCCCCATAGTAATTCTCCTCTCTGAATATTTTAATTGCTGTTTTCCTATCTGCTCTCAACCTCAAATACACTGGCTCTCACCCAAGTTATGGGTTATTATTCACAGCACTAGAAAGACATAGGCTGTTATTTTTCTTTACACATGGTGCACTGGCTAGGTTTGGCATCAGAAAGATCTGAATTCAGATCTGGTCTCAGATATTTACTAGTTGTTTGACCTTGAGCAAATGACTTATTTGTCTGCCTCAGTTTCTTCACCTGTAAAATGGGGATACTCATGGAACTTCTTTAATTAACCTAGTGGGTAAACATTAACTCGCTTGAACACACAGGATGGATTTCTCTGCCTCTATACATGTTTTATGCCTTACTTGTCTAAATAAAAGTGCCAAATAAAAACCTAATCTTGTAGGATTGCTTCACAAGACTAGTACAGCCTCTACCCTAGGTTCTCATGACACTCAGATCTCCTATTTGTCTGAGAAGTGCTTTGTCAGTCTCCTTTCCTTTATCTAGCTTGTCACTAATTATAGTTCTCCCTTTAGCCATTTTTTCTTCTCTTCTCACCATGCACTATTCTATTTATATATACATATATTTGTGTGTGTGTGTGTGTGTGTGTGTGTGTGTATAGATCTTATGTCTTATATCTTATCAGTTCCCACGGGTTCTGTATCTAGATGATTCTCAGTTATGTTTATCCTGCCCTAACCTTTGTCCTGAGCTGCTATTTCATATCACCAAGTGCTTTTAGAACTTCTCAAACTGAATTCCTGTAGACATGGCCAAAACAACTCGTTCTCTTTCCCCAAGCCTTCCTCCCTTCCTGCTGGGGATAACAGTATCCTCCCACTTACCCAGACTCACAACCTTAGGGGCATCCTTGATACACTCATACTTGTGGAGTAAGTGTCGGGCCACAGACTCTCTTGTTACCTTATTCCCTCCACTCAAATAGCCACAACTGTGGTACAAACCTTTATCACCTCTTGCCCAGCTGGACCAGTGCGGTAGATGGCCAATCGTTCTTCCGGTCCTAAGTCTCTCCCCACTCTGATTCATCTTCCACTTAATTATTCTTAGTAAAGCATTGATCTAATCATATCACCTTCTGCTCAATAAATTCTTGTGGCTCCCCAATGTCTCTAGGATCAAAAATATTTTTTTTAATTTTTAATTTTTTAATTAAAGCTTTTTATTTGCAAAACATATGTATGGGTAATTTTTCAACACTGACCCTTAACAAAGCTCTCCGTTAAAAATTTTTCCCCCCTAGTCCCCACCTCTCTCCTAGATGGCAGGAAGTCCACTACATGTTAATTATGTTAAAATACTTGACAAATTGAATACGTGTATACATATTTTTACAGTTATCTTGCTGTGCAAGAAAAGTCAGATCTACAAGAAAAAAAAAATCAGATAAAGGAAACACAATGCAAGCAAACATCAATAGAGAGCATGAAAATGTTATGTTGTGGTCCACATTTCACATCCCTCTCTCTGGGTGTATATGGCTTTCTTTACTGAACAACTGGAACTGGTTTGAAACATTTCATTGTTGAAGAGAGCCATGTCCTAGGATCAAAAATACAATCCAATTTGGCCTTTAAAGTTCTTCACAAGCTGTTCCATTCCTACATTTCACTTTTCTGCCCTCCATATACTTTATTATCCAGCAATACACATTTTCTTGCTGTTCCTCACAAGGATGTTCCCCCTTGGCGGAATACCATTTAGAGAGACCTTCGAGGTTTGCAAAGCTCTTTATTTTATCTCATTTTATCTTCACAGTGACCAGGTGAAATAGATGCTATTATAATCCTCATTTTAGAGAGGAGAAACTGAGGCACAAAAAAGCATGTATCTGAGGCAGAATTTGAACTCAGTATAGCACTGAGTCAGCTACCGCCCTATGATGTTTTCCCTCTTTATTGCCACCTTTTGGCTTTCTTCAAAATTCAACTCAGATCTCCAGTTCTTTGCCATCACAAAGAGAATTGCTATAAATATTTTAGAATATATAGGTTTTTTTTTTTTTTCCTTTTTTCCCTAATCATCTTTGGAAAGAAATCTAGTAGAAAGATGGCTGAATCAAAGGGTGTAGGCACTTTAGTAATTCTTTGGGCATAATTCCAAATTGTTCTCTGTTCATAATTCCATCAACAATGAATTAGTGTCCCAGTTTTTCCACATCCACTTCAGCATTTGTCACTTTTCCTTTCAATCATTTTAGCCAAGCTGATAGGTTCAAAATGATATCTCACAAGGTTGTTTTAATTTGCATTTCTCTAATCAATGATTTAGAGCATTTTTTTTTCAAATTACTATAAATTGTTTTATTTCTTCATTGGAAAACTTCATATCCTTTGACCATTTATTAATTGGAGAATGACTCATTGTTTTATTGATTTAACAAAGTTCTTTATATATTTGAGATATGAAAATTTAATCTGAGTCTATAAAAATTTTTGACTAGTTTTCTGCTTTTCTTGTGATCTTGGCTCCATTTGTTTTGTTTATACAAAAACCTTTTAATTTACTGTAATCAAAATTATCCATTTTACACCTAACTTTGCTCTCTATCTTTTGTTTATTCATAAATCATTCGCCTATCTCTCTCTGCTAACCTTGTCATTCCCATCCTCCATAATCCCAGTGCTAGTGTCATCCTCCCCATCAGATTTCTTTCCATTTATATATATCTTATATGTATGGATTTAGATGGATATTGCATTTTGTCTCTTCTATTAGAATAGAAGCTTCTTGACAAACTTTCTCACGTACTAAGCGCCTAATAAGTGTTTATTGGCTAATTAACAGTATGTATTTCTACCTACATACTAATCTTTTACTAGTCTTGATTATTCACATTGAAAAAACCATGATGAAGTAGCCAAAAGTATAATCATCCATATATACAATGTGTTAAAAATTCCTTTTTAAAATACATCTAAGCATGCATTTGAATTATTTTCCCAGCTGTGCTGATGACCAGAACAAAGTAATCTACATGTTCCCACTCTGGCTAGCTAAAGACACACATTTTGCAAGCTGTCTGGCAGGGGTTGAAATGTCATAAAATTGGAGGTGTAACTCACTTTAGGCTGCTGAAACATCTGACTCTTCTGGTAAAACTGCATCCTCTGATATTGTCCAGTACCTCACAGGAGGCTGAGTACTGCAAAACTGAGAGTGTAACTCCCTTGAAAACCTGGGGATGTCAAAGTTCTATTAGGTGGGCAAACCTTGCTTCTTATTTGCAGATCTTTCTATTCATCCATTTTTGGTTTTTAAGTTTTCTAAAATATGCATGAAAGTATTTGGTCTTCCAGGATGTGGTGGAGTATGTTTTAGTGGCTTACCAGCAACATGAATTTGACATCCCACATTCCTTTTTACTTTAATGTTCTATAAAGTCGTGTTGTTACATTATTCATTATCTGCACAGATTTAGTCAGAAGGGGTCAAATCTTATGCCCCAGCATAACCAACTGGGGGCAGGTGGAAGAAGAATCTAGACCTGTGATTCTTTAGTGTAAAGTTTAAGAATTTCATACTCCCCATCCCACCCCTGCAGATGCAGTGAAACTGCATCCCAATCTTAGGAAACTGAGTCTTAGGGAATTACACGGGTCCTTGAGAGGTTTGGTGATGGGCTCAGGATCACAGAACAAGCCAGTGTGTGTCAGAGGAGGGAGTGAATCTGGACTTAAACCAGCTTTCTCTTCACTGTGCCAGGCTACTCACACTTAGATAGGGCTTTTAAGGTTTACAAAGAAATAGTATGAATTTTTCCCCCAAAAGTAGGATTTAATCTCTCTGTTCCCTGGACAACTAAGACCTAAAGTTACAGAAAAGGAGCTGACCTGCATTAATAAAGGCAGTCTTCTCACCTGAGATTTTATTTCATCAAAGAAATCATAGCTTCTACAATCCCTTTAATTGAATATTTCAGATTGTTTTCTTATTTAAAAACACTGAAGTAGGTAGTATAAATAGTATTACCATCATTTATTTATGGAGAAACTGAGGCTTTTTAAGGTAAAGTGAAGGGTTTTGCCAATTGTCACTTAGTTTTCAGTGTCAAAATTTGAACAAGTCTCTGCACTATCACATGTTCTACAATAACAAAAAACCTTATGTATGTGTGTATGAATATATGTTTAACTCAAAGCCACAAAAACCTTGATTCAAGACATAATTCTGACACATTCTAGATGTGTGAGCCTCACAAAGTTATTTAATATATATATGTATACATATACATATATACACATACATATCCTATATTTACACGTGCATATCCTATAACAGGTGAAAATTCTGTGTACACGCATATCCAACTGAGGTTATACATGAAATTTACAACATTTACATTGCTTAAAAAGTTATTTCTTTATCTTATGGTTATTGATAAATAGGAAATAGACTATAGTTTCATAATTAATTTGACATGATCTATATAGTATCTTATAGTTCCTGTATAAAAGAAGAGCAGTCCTCAATTGAATATAATAAAAGTAATAAACCTGGCTTTTTTTTTTTTTTTTTTTTTTTTTTTTTTTTTTTTTTTTTCTGAGGCAATCGGGGTTAAGTGACTTGCCCAGGGTCACACAGCTAGGGAATGTTAAGTGTCTGAGACCAGATTTGAACTCAGGTCTTCCTGACTTCAGGGCTGGTGCTCTATCCACTGCGCCACCTAGCTGCCCCATAAACCTGGCTTTTAAAAAAAAAAAAAAAGAACAGTAAGCAATCTCCTGAAGACAGATAAATTAAGAATTATACATTTTGTTGCAAATCCCAATCCTTATTAAAGGCATTTTAAAGTCAGTACATAGGTGGGCCTAGAAAAAGCATCGTAGATGATTCAGGCCAGTTCCAATGATCTTGTAATGAAGAGAGCTATCTACACCCAGAGAGAGGTCTGTGGGAACTGTGTGGATCACAACATAGTATTTTCCCTCTTTTTGTTGTTTGCTTGTGTTTCATTTTCTTTCTCATTTTTTTCTTTTTGATTTAATTTTTCTCATGCAGCAAGATAATTGTATAAATATGTATGCCTAGGATTTAACATATTTTTTTACCATGTTTAACATACATTGGATTACTTGTTACCTAGGGGAGGAGGTAGGGGGAAAGGGAGGAAAAATTAGAACACAAAGTTTTCCAAGCGATAATGTTGAAAAATTATTCATGTATATCTTTTGAAAATTAAAAACCTTTAATTAAAAAAAGCATCACAACTCACTTAATCAAAGAGAACAAGATTGCCTATGCCCTCTTTTGATGGTCACCATCTGAGATAATACAACAGCAATCTTGCCACTTGGGCTCCAGAAAATCAAATGTTGCCAAACCTCTGTGGAATTAAATATATTCATTGTTGGTAGTTGATTAGGTTTGTATTTTAGGCAGGAAAATGTTAGTGTCATTGAATCCTAGCAGCATTTGAAGACTGCAAGTCATTCTAGTGTTAACTTTTGTGGCATTTTCTCCTAGGGTTTAATCATACAGTCCACTAATATTTACTAAGTACCTGCTATGTGCCAGTCATTGTGCTTAGATGAGAAACCTGAACTGACCTTTTGCTGGGGAAACTAGTGGTTGTCTGATCACTGTTTAATGAGGCTGACTTTCTAAAGACCCCAGTTTCCTTGAATGTTATGTTTTAAAATGAGGTAGTATTAGCTTAACTCAAAACCACAAAAACCTTGATTCAAGACATTCTACATGTGTGGGCTTTGCAAAGTTATTTAGTTTTTCTAAGGCAAAGGTTGTTTCCCTGGAATCCACAAACTTCAAAAAAAAAATCCATAGATTTCAGTTGTATGAACTTCGATGGGAAAAAAAATTCATATTAGTCTCTGTGAAATTTATTATTTGCTTCAGTTATTTAAAAACAATACTCTAAGATGGGATCCACAGGCTTCATCAGACTTCCAAAGGAGTCCCTGCTGTAACACTATAAATTGCAAAGAAGGAAATCAACAACTATTTATTAAGCACCTACTGTATTGCAAGTACTGTGTTAAATCCTAGGGATACAAAGCAAGACAAAGAAATAGTCCCTCCTTTCAAGAAACTCACAGTCTAAGGAGGGGAATAACATGCAAACAAGATACATCCAAGGTATATAAAAGGATAAATTGGACATCGTCTCAGAAACAAAGCATTGAGCTTAATGAGGAAAGGGAAATGCTTCTTGAAGAAGGTAGAAATTTAGCAGGAAGCCAGAGAAACCAAAAGAAAGAAAGGAGGAGAGAAAATTCCAAGTTTGGAGAATAATCACTGATAATATCTGGTCAAGAGATGGCATGTTGGCCTCTATCACTGTTCTTTAGAGCACATTAGTGTGAGGTAAGTGTAAGAAAATGGGAAAAATGGGAAGGAGCCAGTTTATGAAGGACCTTAAAAGCCAAAAAGAAATTTTTTATGTGTTCCCAGAAGTAAGAGGGAGCCACTGAAGTTGATTAAATGAGGGATGGACATCATTAATAGCTGAATACAGGGTGGACTGGAGTAAAGAGATATTTAAGGCAGGGAGACGAATGATCAGGTTATCGTAGTAGTCTTAAGTGTGAGGTGATAAAGGCTCACACCAGGTCCAGTGATTCTGTCAGAAGAGAAAACAGCATATATGAGAAATGTTAGGAAAATAAAATTGAATTAAATATGAGGGGGCAGCGAGTGAATAGTCAAGGATGGTGTCTGTTTTTGCAGAGATAATTTCTTGACCTATATCAATGAAATCAACACCTAGTCCCAATTGTGAATATATTTAAACACATGGAAATTAGGACTGTTGGCAGATAATCTGTCCTTTTGGTCTAATGGTTTTAATAGGGCTTCAGTAGATTTATTTTGTCACACACACACACAAAAAAAAAGCCATGTGTATTTATGTGGGAGTTATTAAAAATAGAGAACTATACTTTGGTAACTGCAAAATTCATAAAAAGATATTTGTAATTATAATCTTATAATGATAAAAAACCAGTGTATTACCACTAAATCCAGGAGTCAAATTAAAGAACTAGAGATTTTTTTTTTAAGTTTGGTTTGTATTTTTACATGAATTGTTTTTTGGGTTTTTTTTGTTTTTTTTCCAGCGTGGGCTTTCCTGAAGACCTTTTCCTTTTTTCAGGTTTTGTAATAATAAAATTGTAACAACTCTAGCTGTACTTTGGAGTTGTGTTGATGAGGACTCAGAGTACATATCTCTGGAGCACAAATCTATGTTTGGGCCAATCAGGTTACATTCTAAGAACTTGGCTAGCAGAGAACTAGCCTGGGTATCTTTGTAACAATCTAGTGCTTACCATGGGACAAAGGTATGGGATTGTGTGAATGAAACACTGAGCAATGGGGCCAAACCAGCCCCATACAGCTGCCCCATAACCTTGACCATGAGTCACATCATGTTTCCCTGAGCGAGGTGCTGAAATTGTAATTGAAATTTTCCAAGTATATGTCTAGAGCAGCATGTCTAACATCATACAATCAAGGTCTTTCTGGTACTTAATTTTAAAATTCTTTTCTGAAGCCTTGTGATAACTGTCAAGTTTAAGCCTCTTTTTTTTTTCTTTTTAATTTCTAAAAATTACTTTTAGCTCTGTGTTGTTAGTAGTATTGTCACTGTGCCATGCAACTCAAGGTCAAGATTGTCCAAATCCAAAATTCATAGAATCTGAGGGTCACTGATGAATCCAATCTCTGGGACAATTCTCACCTGTCCTCTTTAGAAGATCACTAATCTATGAAAAATAGTTTGGAAACAGCCTAAAGCTATGTTGGAGAGGCCTTAGGCCTTGCCAGAATGGAATCTGGCTGCACAAATGCTGTGTGCTGGTAAGGTCTCACTATTGTGAGAGAGCATCATTACCATAGGATATGACCAGTGACACAGTCATGCACATATAGATGATTAAGTCCTTGTGCTAATTTGCTAGAGTTGTAGAAGTGCTTTTCCTTTCAAGTCAAAGATGTGGTTTGAGTACTTACATCCAGCCTGTGAGTGTTACATTACTCTCATTTGTCACTTTTGATTATCAATGTAACTAACATCCTTCTCAGGTACTTTAAAAAACAAAAAAAACCACAAACAAACAAAAACCCCCAGAAAACTGCCATCCATTTTGGGTGTAATTTAGATGAAACAGTATTTTTTTTTTTTTAATTCAGTGATAAGATTCTTTTTAACCCACCTAAATCCTTTCAAAATAATATTATTACAATTTTTAAATCCTTAAAAAATTTTCTTTAATTTTTTAAAGTATTAATTCTAATAGTTTTTTAGTTGATTCTCTAGGGTTCTCTAAGTAGACCATCATATCATCTGCAAAGAGTGATAATTTGGTTTCCTCATGACCTTATTGCCAAGGCTAGCATTTCTAATACAATATTGAATAGTAATGGTTTCACCCCTGATCTTATTGGGAATGGTTCCATTTTATCACCATTACATATGATGCTAGCTGATGGTTTTAAATAGATGCTACCGACTATTTTAAGGAAAAGTCCATTAATTCCTATACTCTCTAATGTTTTTAATAGGAATGGATGTTGGATTTTATCAAATGCTTTTTCTGCATCTATTGAGATTATCATATGTTTTTTGTTAATTTGGTTATTAATATAGTCAATTATGTTAATAGTTTTCCTAATATTGAACTATCCCTCCATTCCTGATATAAATCCTACTTGGTCATGGTGTATTATTCTGGGAATGATTTTCTGTAATCTCTTTGCTAATATTTTATTTAAGCTTTTTGCATCAATATTCATTAGGGAGATTGGTCTATAATTTTCTTTCTCTGTTTTTGTTTTACCTGATTTAGGTATCAGTACCATGTCTGTATCATAAAAGGAGTTTGGTAGGAGTCCTTCATTCCCTATTTTTTCAAATAGTTTATATAATATTGGAGTTAATTGTTTTTTAAATGTTTGGTAGAATTCACATGTAAATCCATCTGGTCCTGGGGGTTTTTTCTTATGGAGTTGATTAATGACTTGTTCTATTTCTTTTTCTGAAATGGGACTATTTAAGTAATTTATTTCCTCTTCTGTTAATCTGGGCAATCTATATTTTTGTAGATATTCCTCCATTTCACTTAGGTTATCAAATTTATTGGCATACGTTGGGCAAAGTAACTCCTGATTATTGCTCTAATTTCCTCTTCATTGGTGGAAAGTTCTCCCTTTTCATTTTTGAGACTAACAATTTGATTTTCCTCTTTCCTTTTTCTAATTAAATTCAACTAGAGGTTTATCTATTTTTCATAAAAATGGTTTTTTCATAAAACCAACTTTTAGTTTTATTTATTAATTCAATAGTTTTTTTACTTTCAATTTTACTAATCTCTCCTTTTATTTTTAGGATTTCAAGTTTAGTATTTGATTGGGGGTTTTTAATTTGTTCTTTCTCTAGCTTTTTTAGTTGCAAGCCCAATTCATTGATTTTCTCTGTCTCTATTTTATGCAAATAAGCATCTAGAGATATAAAATTTCCCCTATTACCACTTTGGCTGTATCCCACAAATTTTGGTATGTTGTCTCATTATTGTCATTCTCTTGGATGAAATTAGTAATTGTGTCTGTAATTTGCTGTTTCACCCATTCATTCTTTTTGCTGAGGCAATTGAGGTTAAGTGACTTGCCCAGGGTCACACAGCTAGGAAATGTTAACTATTAAGTATCTGAAGCTGAATTTGAACTTAGGTCCTTCTGACTGCAGGGCCAGTGCTCTATCCACTGCACCATCTAGCTGCCCCCGTACCATTCATTCTTTAGGATAAAATTATTTAGTTTCCAATTGGTTTTTGGTCTATTTTCTCCTGGCCTTATATTGCATGTGATTTTTATTCCGTCATGATCTGAAAAAAATACATTTATTATTTCTGCCTTCCTGCATTTGATTTTGAGGTTTTTGTGTCCTAACACATGGTCAATTTTTGTATAAGTTCCATGGACTGCTGAGAAAAAAGTAAACTCCTTTCTGTCTCCATTTAATTTCCTCCAAAGATCTATCATATCTAACTTTTCTAACATTTTGTTTACCTCCTTAACTTCTTTCTTGTTTATTTTGTGTTTTGATTTATCTAGTTCTGAGAGAGGGAGGTTGAGATCCCCCACTATTATAGGTTTGCTGTCTATTTCTTCTTGCGTCTCTCTGAACTTTTCCTCTAGGAATTTCCATGCTATACCACTTGGTGCATATATGTTTAGTATTGATATTGCTTCATTATCTATGGTACCCTTTAGGAAGATATAATTTCCTTCTCTGTCTGTTTTAATTAAGTCTATCTTTGCTTTTACTTGGTCTGAGATCAGGATTGCTACCCCTGCTTTTTTTTTTTGTTCACCTGAAGCATAATAGATTCTGTTCCAGCCTTTTACCTTCACCCTATATGTATCTATGTTTTAGATGTGTTTCTTGTATACAACATATTGTTGGATTCTGGTTTTTAATCCAGTCTGCTATCTGCTTCCGCTTTAAGGGAGAGTTCATTCCATTCACATTCACAGTTAAAATAACTAATTCTGTATTTCCTGCCATCTTATTTACTCTAGCTTATGCTTTTCTCTTTCTTATCCCCTTTCCCTCTTCCCTACTATTTTGCTTTTGAAAACCACTTCCCTCAAACAATCCTTCCCCTTTAGAGCCCCACCCACCCCTTTTTTTCCCCCCTTTCCTTCCTGTTTCCTTATAAGTACGTCTATTATTCCCTCTGAGCCAAATCTGATGAGATGGAGATTAACCCAATTCTCATTCCCTCCCTTTTCTCCCCTCAATCATTATAGGTTTTCTTTGCCTCTACATGTGATGTAATTTCCCTTATTTTACCTCCTTTTCCTCTTCTTCCAGTGTTATCCCTTTTCTACCTCTAATTTCTTTTTCAGTTTATCATATCATAGTAATCATAAAATCACAATAATCATATCAATAATCATAAAATCACAGTAATCATATCATAATCATAATGTAATAATAGATTCATAAAATCAACCCTCATTCTATAAGTATCTATAACATGAATATAGTTCTCAAGAGTTTTTTTTTCCTTGTTATCTTTTTATGTTTCTTTTGTGTTCTGTGTTTGTAGATCAAATTTTTTGTTCAGTTCTGGTCTTTTCAGTAGAAATAGGTGAAATTCTCCTATATCATTGAATGACCATCTTCTTCCCTGGAAGATAATGCTCATTCTACCTGGGTAACTTTAGCAAAGTTGCAGGATACAAAATAAATCCACATAAATCATCAGCATTTTTATACATCACCAACAAAATGCAACACCAAGAGATACAAAGAGAAATTCCATTCAAAATAACTATCAATAGTATAAAATATTTGGGAATATATCTGCCAAGGGAAAGTCAGGATCTATATGAGCAAAACTACAAAACACTCTCCACACAAATAAAGTCAGATCTAAACAATTGGAAAAACATCAAGTGTTCTTGGATAGGTTGAGCGAATATAATAAAGATGGCAATACTACCTAAACTAGTCTATCTATTTAGTGCTATACCAATCAAACTCCCAAGAGATTATTTAACTGACCTAGAAAAAATAACAACAAAATTCATCTGGAAAAACAAAAGGTCAAGAATTTCAAGGGAATTAATGAAAAAAAATGCAAATGAGGGTGGCCTAGCTGTACCAGATCTAAAACTATATTATAAACCAGTGGTCACCAAAACCATTTGGTACTGGTTAAGAAATAGAGTAGTGGATCAGTTAGGTTCAGAATAGGTTAGGTTCACAGGACAAAATACTCAATGACAATAGTAATCTAGTGTTTGATAAACCCAAAGACCCCAGTTTTTGGGATAAAAACTCACTATTTGACAAAAACTGCTGGGATAATTCGAAACTAGTATGGAAGAAATTAGGCATTGACCCACACCTAACACCATATACCAAGATAAGGTCAAAATGGATTCATGATCTAGGCATAAAGAATGATATTATAAACAAATTAGAACAATATAGGATGGTTTACCTCTCAGATCTGTGGAGGGGGAAGGAATTTGTGACCAAAGAAGAACTAGAGGTCATCATTAATCACAAAATAGATAAGTTTGACTATATCAAGTTAAAAAGTTTTTGTACAAACAAAATGAATGCAGACAAGATTAGAAGGGTAGCAGTAAACTGGGAAAATATTTTTACATCCAAAGGCTCTGATAAAGGCCTCATTTCTAAAATATATAGAGAATTGACTCAAATATCTAAGAATTCAAGCCATTCTCCAGTTGATAAATGGTCAAAAGATATGAACAGACAATTTTCAGACGAAGAAATTGAAACTATTTCCGGTCACATGAAGAGGTGCTCCAAGTCACTATTGATCAGAGAAATGCAAATTAAGACAACTCTGAGATACCACTACACACCTGTCAGATTGGCTAAAATGACAGGAAATGATAATGATAACTGTTGGAGGGGATGTGGGAAAACTGGGACACTGATACATTGTTGGTGGAACTGTGAACGGATCCAACCATTCTGGAGAGCAATTTGGAGCTATGCTCAAAAAGTTATCAAACTGTGCATACCCTTTGACCCAGCAGTGTTTCTACTGGGCCTATATCCCAAAGAGATTTTAAAGGAGGAAAAGGGACCCACATATGCAAGAATGTTTGTGGCAGCCCTTTTTGTAGTGACTAGAAACTGGAAACTGAAAGGATGCCCATCAATTGGAGAATGGCTGAATAAATTATGGTATATGAATGTTATGGAATATTATTGCTCTGTAAGAAACCACCAGCAGGACGATTTCAGAGAAGCCTGGAGAGACTTGCATGAACTGATGCTGAGTGAAATGAGCAGAACCAGGAGAAAATTATACACAGCAACAAGACTATACGATGATCAATTTTGATGGACATGGTTCTCCTCAACAATGATGTGATTCAAACCAGTTGTTCAGCGATGAAGATAGTCATATACATCCAGAGAGAGGCCTGTGGGAACTGAGAGTGAACCACAACACAGCATTTTAACGCTTTCTGTGAATATTTCCATGCATTTTGTTTTCTTTCTTAGGTTGTTTTTTCTTCTTCTCTTTCTAGATCTGTTGTTTCTTGTGTAGTAAGATAACTGTATAGATATGTATACATGTATTGTATTTGTCATATAATTTATCCTATTTAGCATGTATTACATTACCTGTCATCTAGGGGTGGGGAATGGGGGGAAGGAGGGGAAAAGCTTGGGAAAGAAAAGTTTTTTGCAAAGGTCAATGTAGAAAAATCACTCATGTTTTGTAAATAAAAAGCCTTATATATAAAAAAAATTTTTTTTAAGTATTTACTATTTTGCTGGTGTCTGGGTAAGGTAAAATAATCAGAAAAGGTATTTACACTTATTTAAGAATATTTGTTTATGCTCCTTTACTATATAACCCCTTTTTCCTCCCCAAACCAGTTGAAAATGCTTGAATTTTTTTCTTTGTTCACTTTTTTTTTTTTTTTATTGCCGGATTACTTCAGAAGCATACAAGTAGCATACAGGGCAAAGACAAAAAAGTCCATGCAGAGGCCAGCAAACTTTGTAATAAAAATGGGAAACTTAAAGTATTAGGCAAAGGAATCATTTACCCAAGATCCCAAAGTAAGTCAAAGGAAAAAGTGGTAAGCCACTTTCTTAGTTAACTTTGCCTAATAGTTAGTGGACAGGCTCTTGTGTGGCCTTCTTCTCACTGGAAGTTAGGTAGATATATTGCCAAGAGGGAAGTTAGGAGAGAAGCTGCAAGTTAGCCAGGAGATATGGTTTCATTTCCTCCACCACTGTTGGGCGATCCCCAGAAGGTCCCCTTTAGTATAATGTGGTTAAGGAGGAAGGTCCCCTGTTATTGAGGAACCAGAAATTTTTAGAACAGGAGTGGGTGGAGTAACAATGAACTGGGCCTTTTTGGCCCAGGATAGTTAATAAGGAGGAAAAACATTAGTATACTAGCATTGGTGTTGGTGCTGCCCAAGGGCCATTTAGGTACAGTGCTTGGATAAACTGGGGAGAAGGAAATCTATTTTATTTGCTTTATACTTATAATTATACTATTAATGTGTACAAACAAGCATTTTTCTACAATACTGTTTGGCACACAGGATGTATCTGGTTAAGGAACTGTCAGTTCGCAGTATCAGGCATTATAAATATAGATTTCCTTCAAAGATGTTTGTTTTCATAGTTTTTTTTTTTAAATGAAATACTACAACATCCCTATGTAATCTGTCAGTCAACAATCAATCAACAAATATTTCTGTGTCAGGCACTGTGCTAAGTGCTAGAGGCAGCTAATGTTAGTAACCATATTACCCCAGTAAGAAGGTCTGAAGAAATCATGATCTGGAAAAGTCTGACCATCCACAGGTTAAGCTAGGAGCATCTCCTGGCTTCCAGACTAATAAACAGGGAATTATTCTAACCTCTAACAAATCGTCTTGTTTTCTCTGCTTTTTATAACCAGCCTCTGGAAGCCTACCAGAAGCAATCATTGTTGATGCACCAGAACTATTTCACTAATCACATGCTTGACTTTGTGCTTTCCTACTTGGTTTCATGACTTCAGTGAGAGAGAGTGTAAAATAGAGAAGTATAAAGTATAATACATGCATAAATATTATTATGACATCCATTGAATATCTATAAATGTAGGACTTGTTTTTTGCTTCCCTGAAAGCTTCTACATGAAAGTGTGATTTTTAAATTTGTCAATTTAGCATAATGGTAAAGAAAAAAGTGACAGTAAAAACCCCAAACTTTTCTCATTCATTCTATTAACAAACATTTTATTTTATTTATTTATTTTTTTGCTGAGGCAATTGGGGTTAAGTGACTTGCCCAGGGTCACACAGCTAGGCAATGTTAAGTGTCTGAGACCAGATTTGAACCCAGGTCTTCCTGACTTCAGGTCTAGTGCTCTATCCACTGCGCCACCTAGCTGCCCTTAACAAACATTTTAATGTTGATCTGGGAAATCCTTTTAAAATGCAGTGAGGTTTTTAATATGTTGTCCTCCCCATCCTCCCATATTTTATTAATAGTATCTTTGATCTTTGAATCACAATCTACACTTTGCAGAGTAACCACCTACAAGGTAAGGCACAAGTATTACTAACCCCATCTAGTTTAAGCTCACAAGAGTGACTTGGCCAGGATCATCCTGCTGGTAAGTGGCCAGCACTTTCTCCAGCTGATCGTGCTGCCTCCTTGCTGACCACAGCTCTCTTAAGTTTTTCCCAGGTCTGCTGTGCTCTCTAAGTTCCTGCAGGCTGAGCTACCACCAAAGGGATACGGATCAATATAGCTGCATAATAAAGATTCTAAGTGATTCATAAATTCTAGCAGACTCAATTGGTCCTCTCCTGCAGCTCATTATGGGAAAGTAGAATAAAGGTGGCAGCTGTATGGCTAGTATTCTGTTTGCCCGTTCTGCCAAGTTCACCACTATTCATTCATTCGCTCAGTCATTCATTCATTGTGTGTGCTGGTGATACAGCAACAAACAACATTCCTTCCCTAGAAGAAGCTTTCGTTATATTCTATTTGTTGGGGCTCATAGCTTTACAGAACAAGCTGAAAGGCTTGATGAAAGCATCAAACCAAATCATTTTGTTTCAGAGAGGCAGGGTGGTCCAATGGAATGACTTGACTTAAAAAGGCTGGGTCCAGACTCCACATCTGACACTTAAATGCTTGTTTTCCGCATTTGTAAAGCGAAGGTTTGATGTTCTGGAGTCTATCAATGAATTTTCTTTTACATTACTGAGATTGTCTTATACTTTATTCTGGGTCTTCTTACTTTGTTTAGTTTTAATTTACACAAACCTTTTCAAATTTCTATGGATAACTACTTTTCAAGGTTCTTGTGAGGAACAACTCCAGTAATATTTGTAAATTATGAAGTAGATGTTCATTAATAAATATTTATTCACTTTGCTGACCTCCCCTTTTTTTCATTTCTTTGCTACTACCAAAACGGAAAAAACAATGCAGTTATACTTACACTGGTATATATGGGATTTTTTCCTTCTGTGTAAGGCTTCCTTGTGATATATTCCTAGTCTTGAAATGCTGTGTCAAAGAATATATGCAGTATAGTCAGAATTTTTTTAGTGTGATTTCAAATTGTTTCCCAGAAAACTTGGATCAATTCATAGCTCTGCCAACAGTGCACTGAGTGGCTCTTTTTTTCTTATTTTTTTTAATTTTTTTTTTGAAAGCTTTTTATTTACAAAACATATGAGTGATTTTTCTACATTGACCTTTGCAAAAACTTTTTTTCCCCAAGCTTTTCCCCTCCTTTCCACCCCCCCACCCCTAGATGACAGGTAATCTAATACATGCTAAATAGGATAAATTATATGACAAATACAATACATGTATACATATCTATACAGTTACCTTACTGCACAAGAAACATCAGATCTAGAAAGAGAAGAAGAAATAACAACCCAAGAAGGAAAACAAAATGCATGGAAATATTCACAGAAAGCGTTAAAATGCTGTGTTGTGGTTCACACTCAGTTCCCACAGGCCTCTCTCTGGATGTATATGACTATCTTCATTGCTGAACAATAGGAACTGGTTTGAATCACATCATTGTTGAAGAGAACCATGTCCATCAAAATTGATCATCGTATAGTCTTGTTGCTGTGTATAATGTTCTCCTGGTTCTGCTCATTTCACTCAGCATCAGTTCATGCAAGTCTCTCCAGTCCTCTCTAAAATTATCCTGCTGGTTGTTTCTTACAGAACAATAATATTCCATAACATTCATATACCATAATTTATTCAGCCATTCTCCAATTGATGGGCATCCTTTCAATTTCCAGTTTCTTGGAGTGGCTCTTTTTTCTTACAGCTTCCTCTACATTTACCATTTTCATTGTTGCTATTTCTGCTGATATGATTATGAAATATAATCTGTATCTCTCATTAATGATTTGGGACCTGCTTTCATAAGACGTTTAATAGCTTTCATTTTTTTATAGCTCTGTTTTGTGATGTTTTGGACCCCCAATGTTTCAGAGAAGATTTTGATTGACATCATTGGAGTGGACTTCGCCTTTGCAGAACTCTGTGTTATTCCTTTGCGCATTTTTTCCTTCTTCCCAGTTCCAGGTAAAGCTTCCTGATTCCCTTTCCTTTTAGTCTTCTTACTTTGGGAGTAAATAATTTATCAGTACTGCATTTTTACAGGAGATTTGATAGAGGAAAGAAAAAAAAATTTTAAAGTAAAATAGCAAGAGACTGCTATTGATAATAATAACATTTTAAGTACTTTGCATGTATTAAGTCATTTGAGATAAACACAGGTGGCAGTTTAAGAGAAAACAGAGGCAATAAAATGGGAATCAAATAGCAAAGCTAGGGAAGAAATTTGAGGTTGGGATCTGGAATACCAGGAAGGAACATAATAGTTTAAAATAGTTAGAAAATCAGGGCACTGAGATGCCCAGAAGACAGCAAAGAAGATATGGGTTGAAAAATATAGCATGCATTTAGTCATTACTTGCCTTTAGTATAGTAAGATCAGAGTAAAGCAATTGAGAAACAGTCTCCAAGTTGTGGTCACTCTTAGATTCAGTGACATTTTAGAACTTAGCAACAAGCTTCTATACATGTTTTTGCTTTCATTTTCTTGGACATCAGCAGAAACTGTCAAATGAAAAGCTAAATGCAACTTAATAGAAGAACCAAACCTTTGTGGACCAGGGTTCAGTGAATAAAATATTGAATTATTTAGTACCCAGAAGTGAGAACTGGCTGTATTGTCAGGCAATAAAACTTTTCCTGGTCTTGTTTGCTCAAATAGATTTGTAAAGAAGGCCAGGGTTCAGACTAAGAACATTGTAGTCACTAATCTCAACTGTAATGAGGCATGTGTGTCTGCAATTTAAAAGCATATTTCTTGTCTAAAAACAGGAATTGTATCTTTTTTGAACTTTGGTTTTTTTCTTCCCTAAAATGAAGGGGATTGAACTAGGTGATTTTTAAGGTCCCTTGTAGCTGTAAAATTCTGTTTCCTTATTCATGTTGTGGCTAATCAGGCAAACATGTGGTTTGTCATATCACATCACACTTGTCACATTAACCAGACAAAATGATTTTGTACTGGAAAAAGTATAATGAGCTTTAAAACCCACTGTCAGTGGGAAGTTGTTGCACATAGATTCACACAGTCCAGCAGTGAGCAGTCCAGAGTCTCCAGTGTGTGTTTGCTTGATGTTGACTCAGCAGAGGCTCAGGCCTATTGTCAATTGTTTAACCATAGCTGGCTGCTAATTTTGAAAAGATATGAGTATACTGTCTCCTTTAAGTTCTCAAAATTCAAAAATGTAAGGCAGGTTCCACGTGGAGTAAAGAAACTTTCTGAGATTTCCTAACTAAGAAAAATCAATTCTGTCTTTCACAAGCAAGAGTCCCTTGTGCAACACTCAGCATGTATTTTTTGAATACCTTACTCATACCTACAGTCTGTGAGAGATCTAAAAGAAGCATAATGCATGATCCTTGGCTCTACGTGGAGCTTAGGATCTAATTAGGGTGATAAGATCAGCACACAGGAAATACACTGTACAAAGAAGCATATTAGCAAGAGTCCCTTGTGCAACACTCAGCATGTATTTTTTGAGTACTAATTCATACCTAGACAGTCTATGAGAGATCTAAAAGAAGCTTAACACATAATCCCTGGCCCTACCTGGAGTTTAGGGTCTAATTAGGGTGATAAGATCAGCACACAGGAAATATACCCTACAAAGAAGCACGCTACTTAGGACCAAAAAAAGCTCTGCAGACAATGTGTGTTATAGATCTTCAGAGAAAAGAATACTGACATGGAAGGAAATGGGCCAAAGGAGCTTTGGGCAGAGGAAAGACATGACCTTATGGGTCATGGGGAGGGAGGGAACGAGGGAGGGAGGACTGGACAGACTGATGGGAAGGAAGAAGAAGGGCGCTGGAGATGAGATGAGATGGCGCTTGGTTTGAGGGAATAAAGTCTGATAGTTTTGTAGGACAGTAAGAAGAACTCAAGTGGAACACAAGACTGGATAAGTAGAATATGCAATCATAAGGACAAGGTGGTACTAACTAAGCAAAGTATTTTATTAAGATTTTGTTACTATTTTATTGAAAAAAAAAAAAAAAAAAACCTTAGGGCCCTATTAATCCCTTCAATGAACCTAAAAAAATGAAATTAAGCAGTGTGGGCCAGGAAATCAAGCAAAGAATATGGGGTAGATTTTAAGGCTTGACTACCCCAGAAGCCTTCATAAATCATCCATTAGGAAAGAAAGGATGCTCCAAATATATTGTAATCTGGACTTGTCTGTAAGTGGAGGACCCTTAGCAGTGGAGGCAAAAGAGTTCTGTGAAAGGCAATTGCTGATGTCATCTCCCATTGTCTCCGAACAGTCACGGTGAGAGCCCACTTGACCGGTTGGCTAATGACCCTGAAGAAGACATTCGTATTGGCCCCCAGCTCCGTCCTTCGGATCATTGTCCTCATTACTAGTCTTGTTGTCCTGCCTTATATGGGGTAAGTAGCTTTTCCAGCTTCTGTTCCAGGTGCATCAGGGCCATCATTCTCATTTCCTTCCTGAGTGTCACATCCAGACTTAAGACCTGCATTCTCATGTATAAGTCTCCAGTGCACCTGGATTTAGAACTCTGCCTCTGAAGCAGCCAAACTGATCAAAGGAGGTTTACAGACAATTCTGATCCCCAGTAGTGAGAAGCCCCACAGGTAGGAAATGGAAAATCCCACGGCAAGGGAGCTTTAGAAAGTAAACTCTCATTAAGTATCAGGACTCTTTTCACATTCTCATCTTTAACCTTAGATGATTTAAAATATCTGCTGCAACATTTATTTTACACTGACTATACCTTTTATTTGTATCATGTTTTGGGGTTATATTTAAGGATACATTTTTCTCTTATTCTCAGGGTTCATGGAGCTACCCTGGGAGTAGGGTCACTCCTAGCTGGTTTCGTGGGAGAATCTACCATGGTTGCAATAGCAGCTTGCTATGTCTATAGAAAACAGGTAAGATGTTGATTAATCTCAGCAGGGAGCTGCTCCATGAATAATCAATCAACCAACAAATATCTATTGAAATGGGTGCTAGGAATACAAAGGCTATGGAAGAACCAGGTACATGCCTTAGCTCATGCTAAATTAAAACTATGTTCTGAGGGACTTTTCAAACCCACCCTTTGGAAATCAGTAATTAGAAATCAGTAATTAGAAAATCCTTGGGGGAAATTACTAATTGCTGCTTAAAACCCTCCTTCTCACACCCTCTGTCTTCCAGCTAAATTGCCTTAAGGTGAAATGTCCTTTCATACTTCTTCCTCCTTTCTGTGTCTCCCTCTCCCCCCCCCCCCCCCCCCAATGACTCCAGACTCAGCTCAAGTACTTGCTATTTCTTGAGAGCTCTTTACTATTCCCCTAGTTGTTGTTGGTGGTTGGGGGGTTGTTTTTTCATTTTCAAAGAGGACTAGTGATATCACTGGTGATGTCTTAAATTGCCCCTGAACTGGACTTAAGTGATGTAGAATTATACAAAGTCATTAACCTCACTTTCTCTTCCTGAGTCATAGAAGTGCAGTAGCAGGACAAAAGTCAAGACACTGGGGTGTTGAGCACTTCCCAGCTGCTTTTCTGGCCACTGAACAATGTTTTCATTTGCCCATTCTACCATTGTTAGTAGATAGGCACATGGGCCAAAATGAAACTAGCGTTTATTAAGTACCTACTGTGTGCCATACACTATGCTAAGTGCTTTACTTGATCGTTGATCCTTAGATCATTCCTGGGAGGTAGCTAATAATTGTCTTAAGGACAAATTTGAATTCAGGTCTTTCTGATTCTAGGCTCACGCCAGTGTGCTGCCTAACTGCCTGGTATCACCCATCCCCAATTTTTTTTGTAAGCCTTGTATTTTACCTATCCATGAACATGCTTCCCAGAAGTTAAATACAAACTTTTTGAGAGCTTGTATTTACATCCTCAGTTGCCAAGCACAATTTCTGTAACAAAGTGTGTGCTTAATAAATGCTTATTGATTGATTGCTTGATTTCCCACCTAATTCTCCTTCTATTTGACTTCCTTATCACAATAGCAAATCCACTTAGCCACATTTGAAAAGAATTTCTAAAGTCATAACATCATTTGATGTTTAGGTCTTAATAACAGAAAATTGGTTCTCTGTCCAAAACAAAATAAATAGGACCAGAAATGTGTACATAATGCATTATAACTGTTTATTTCTTTCCTTTAGAGGAAACATTCTAAACAGATTTCTATAGTCTTGCTATTCTTGCCACAACAGACTGAAATCACAAAATATAAATAACAGAATATAAATTCTCTTAAGTTTTCATTTTGCCTTTTTTTTTCTTTTCTACAGATTTTTTGTTATTTTTTTTATTGAAGCTTTTTATTTTCAAAACTTAATGCAAGGAAAATTTTTCACCATTGACCCTTGCAAAACCTTGTGTTTCAGTTTCCACCCCCCTTCCCTAAATGGCAATTCATTTTGTCTTTGTAACCCTAGCACATTTAACAGTGCTTTGTCCTCAATATGTGTTTAATAAATACTTATTGAATTAGGTTGAGGAAATCCTAAAGAAATAGTTCTTTGGGGATTCTTCTATTCAACTTGACCTAGAGAAGTTTGCCTTTAAAGGATGTCACCATAAAAGGTGTGTGTGTTTATGAGTATATAAGCCATTTGCCATCTTCCAAAGTGAAGCCCAATGACCACTTTCTGAATTTTTTCCAACAGCTGCCTGCTTCCTAAACTTCCTGTACCACTTATCTTTACATAGATTTTATCATTTAAAAATGCCCTGTCCCAGATTGATGACCATATATTTAACCTTACAAAACTGTAATATTCTTAAGAGGAGCCACGTCTGCTTTATAGCAGCTCTCGTTGCGCCTAGCAGTGTCGAGGATACAGTATTTCATAAATATTTAATGCATTGAACTGAACTTTTGGCCAAATTGATATTCATACCTTCAGTATCGTGAGACAAGTAGATAACATTCTGCCTTATGAACTGTCGCTGCTCCATGGGTGACCTTGCATTGGCCTTTTGGTCCTGCCTTGTATTTATGAATTCTTCTTTGACCTAGAAAAAGAAGACTGAAAACGAGTCTGCCACGGAAGGTGAAGACTCCGCCATGACAGACATGCCTCCGACAGAAGAAATTACAGACATCGTAGAAATGAGAGAAGAGAACGAATAAAGGCTCGAGGTGACGTGACTGACCACCGCGCCGCAGAGACCGTTGGAATAATACTTCAGCATCTTTTCTTCTTTCATCCTGGTTTTTTTGTTGGTTTGTGCATATTTTTTTTTTTTTTAAGTGTAAGAGGCCTTGATTTCAAAGGTTTCAGATAAATTCTCTAGCATACTGGGTATGCTCACCTTGATGTGGGACCTAAAGAGAGGTCTTTTCTGTTTCTCTCTTTTTTTTTAAATGGAATTCATTTTTCTGCACCATTAAAAACTAAAAGACACGGCTGCATCATGGTACAAGTTGTCTCCATTGTGGAAGCCTTCCCTTCCATTGGACAATCTGCTTTTGTCTACCAAAGGACTGCTGTGTCTCTGTGCCATTGGCTACAAGGCCACCCGTGCCCTCTGGCCACAAACTCAACTCCGGTTTTTGTTTTTGTTTTTTCCTTTCCTCCTTTTTAGGATCACAAGGTTGAAAACAGTATCTAAAAGTTGAGTTTTCTTTTACTTGCTTGACAATAACTTGGCTGTACAAACAGATATAACCCTTGTGGCCTAATATATTCCTCTTGCCCGTGGAGTTAAAAACTGCCTACTGTTAAAATTCAGAGGGTCAAGAGGCTAAATTCAGGAAGAGTCAAAGCCTATTCAAAGGAACAGATTGTGAATGGACATCATTGAAATATGGAAATTGTTTTTTTTTTTTATAGTCTGAGACATCATCGGGGTAGCAAAACTGTATTTCATTTTACACAGGAGGATTCCAGTTTTGTTTTGTCTCTTTAATATCCTGGTATATACGTCAGTGTTTTTAGTCATCTCATAGCACCAAATTTCAAGTCTTGCATGCCATTACCTGCTTTTTCATTCTCCTATCCTGAAGGGGCACCACAGGTAGCCGAATGGAGCATTCTAACTTTTTGTTTTGTTTTGTTTTGGTTTCTTCAAGACAACTGAAAGCTTTATCTAAGTTGTAATCTAGCGATCTTGTGCTGGATTGGGGTATTGATAACTTTTTAGGTATAGTTTATTGTATCATTCTGCCATTCTTATAACTTTGTGGTACTTATAACTCATGGAATGCTCTAGGATATAGCCCTTTCATGCCATATAATAAAAAGAAGACACTTTATAAAATTACTGAAAATCACTATGTGATCTTCCCTGAAATTAGGCATTTGGAATCAATTTAGTAAAGTATATTTTTCTAAGTTTCAGATATTTTTTTTCTTTTTGAATTTTGGACATATTTAGTTTACTAAATTCTTGGCTTAGTCAAAACACTTGAAAACTGACAAAACCTAAATAAAATATTATTTTAAATATATATATACTGTATAGGTTATGTAATTTATTTTAAGCTACAATACATTTCCTATTTTTGCATTTTCAATGAGATGTCTTTAATACAATATGTTGGTTGCCTGTGTGCAAATATGATTGGTTAAAACATATTGTATCAGTGAGCATTGTGTCTTAGTTGCAGTAGTTGTACTTGGTTCATTACTTGTACAGATGCAATAAGATTGAGTAAATTTCAGGAGGGATATTTTTCAGTGTGGGTGAATGGGGTCTAATTGGTCAGCCTAAGCAGAAAACATTGGGAACAAAATGGTAATGATACTAGATGGGCAAGGAATACAAAGCCCTCTGGCTGGAGTTTTTATTTTGTTTTCGATGTTGTACTCAGATTATTCCTCATATTAACTAAGCTGAATAAAGTCAACCTTGTATAGGAATAATGTTGACATTTAAATATCTGGATACACAATATCCCTTGGGCATGCCTACATTGTATAGAGGCCTATGTACTTCCTAGAGACCTGACCTGTTGCCATTTTTTCTTATCCCACATAGTGAGAATTAAGATGTACAGCTTTATGACAACAGTAGGGGCAAAAAATTCAGGAGTGGAGGATGGGAGAGGAAAGCGAGTGGGGACAGAGATCTTATATTTTTGTTTTAGGTACATGGTTAGAAGTTTAAGTAGCAATATATTTTATTTGTGAGTGTTTGGTGCTTGTGGAATTGAAGCTAGATTTTTTTTTTTTAATTTAAAAAAAGTAAATTCATCCCTAAAAATCAGGTGATTAAAGTTTCATTATTTTGAGTTATAGGGAATTGTTGAGTTGTTAAAACTGAACTTCAGCAAGCCCCTTTCAAACTTACCATTCTTATTAAAATAACAAAAAATGCAAAAGAGCAACAGAGAATCCAGAGTGGGAGAAAGGATTCCGGTGCTTTCTTGGAATGTTATCTACCTTTCCCTGGGGGGGGTGCATCTGGAAGAAGACTTCCTGTACTCCTGTCAAAGGAATGGATTTAACACAGACTTGGGTTCAAAGTTGAAAGTCTACTACAAGATGTCGTCTTCTATTGTGAACAAAGATTTCACAGAAAGAAAAAAAGGAACAGGGATCTGGTAGGACTAGGGATAGGCAAAGTAGACAACAACTGGGCACACTGTTTAATCTTTTATAAAAATGTCCATTTTATGTCAGAAAATCTTACACTCTGTGAAATACAGGTACTTATCTTGTTATAAATTAAGCCACATATCCCCTCCCCCACTAAAAATGTTCTTAAGCCTCTGGTGGAGAAGTAACTCATGTAATTTTTCAGTTCTTATTTAAGGCACCTATGTTTTGTCTCATTTCTAGGTGCAACATGTTTGCACGTTTTCCTCCCAAATTGTTGAGAGAGTTGATGCCTGTCCTTGGGCTCTGCCCACCTAATATTGCCACTAAGTATACTTAACATGCAAGCCAAATGACTGAGAGAGATTAAATAGATCGTCTTCCTAGTGAAATAAGAGCAAGAGCTATGGAGATGATAAGATTGGCTAACTCTCTTTCTCCCGATTAGTTGTTGGCTCTTTCCAACTTTAAAAAAAAATAAGCCTGGAGGATATTTTCATTTGAAGATTTAAACATTACATCTCTGACAGATAATTATCCTGAGATAGAGAATCTGACTGTTTCACATTTTTTTCTGGCTAGTGGAAGAGGAAGTTATTTTTCATTTGGTTGCCTTCAATTTTTTTTTTTTAAATTAAGCTGATACAAGGAAATAATCCTGCTTAAAGGAGGAACTTGTGTCTCCTGGCACACAAATCTTGCTATAGAAAGGAAATGGACCTCTAATAAGATATGGACATGCCAGCCAAATATCTCAGGGACTGTTGAGAAATTTATTAGCAGGAAACCCATGACTTCTTATCAATTTATAAACTTGGGGATGTAAAGTAACTGTTTTGCTTTGCTATGGGTCATTCACCCAGCCCTCCTCTGTTTTCTGGGCTTGAATCTGAGATAATAGAATGTACAGACATAATAAAATGGGATAAATTAGTTCTTTTTTTTTTTTTTTTTCCAATTTAATCCACACCTTACTATTATGCTATGCATTGAAATGTTATTATAGATCAGTAGCTTTCCAGGGGAGATAGCTAGACACTGTGGCTAGAAGGCCAGAAAACCTGTCTATATATGTTGGCTCTGTATCCATGGACAGGTCACTTAACAGAGCCCACACACGAGTCAAGGACAAAGTTATAAATCAGCTGCTGATCTGCATTAAGGGAGAATTTCCTCATTAGGAGGTCCCCAGATGGATGAAGTCACAGGTCTGGACCAAAAATTAAAAAAAAAATTCTCATTTGTATAGAAAACATATTGTTTGTTTATGTTATCACAGCAGATCTTCACAAGAGATTTGTGAAGTGGTAACTTAGGCATTTATCCTCATTTGATGAGGGAGCCGAGTCTTGGCGGAGGTAACTGGCTTGCCCAGTCACACAGTAAGTTAGAAGTGGAGGTAGGACCTAGACCTGATAAGTCAGTGTTCTTTTCACTCAATTGCTGAGCCCCATTGGGGTTTTGGCTATAGACTCCTCTCCAAATAAAACAGGAGCTGTGTGGCCTTGCCTTGGCCCTCCAACTCTCTCTGGCTTCCTCAATAGTTTGTCTATAAACAGCAGAGAGTTAATATAAATTCACATTTATATACAGAAGGACTGACATTAAATTCCTAAAATACTGGGGAAGGAAATCGCTTAGTTATTAATACTTTTCCAAACTTTTTTTGCTTTTTATTTCTTTGATCTAAAGATTCCTCTCAATTTCTAATTTAGTCAGTTTTTCTTCTGAGGGGAAAGTGGAATTTGCATGTCCATTGATTGTCTGGAAATACATTGATTTTAAAAATCTAAATAGCTCTCTGGTTCAGTCTTTTTTTTATTATTATTAAACTAAAGTAGTAGGATGAGAATATATTTAAAAAAACAAAAGGGCAAACTATATTTATATAATTGTAATTAAAGATATTCATTTTAGAAATATTTGTATTATATTTTAAAAAAAACCTTTCCATTTTAATGAACTTTAAGCCAATACTTAGGTTAAACTTTTATTGGTTGAGATTAGAGCTAGCCATCTTCATCAAGGGGTGAGCTGGTCTCTGAGCTTGGAGTGGGATGCAGCTTGTAACAGGACCATAAATTTCTATAAACCAGAAGAGGAAATGGGTCTTGCCATGACTTGTGGTTTCAAAGGCTAGAATGTGTATATGTGTCTCTGTGTGTCTGTGTGTGTGTGTGTGTGTCTGTAGTACACCTTTCTTGAGGAGTGTAATCATGGCTTTAAAAAGCATAGAGACTCTTAGGTATGGTAATACCTGCAATGCACTTTCAGTTAGCTTCACAAAAACTGAAAATAATGGCTACCTTCGGAAATCAGTGACTGTTTCACCATTGCTCTCTTTTACACAAATACACACACACGCAGCTCTCACATTAGTAGAATTTGGCCCTAGACCCTCCCTGTTAAAGGCATGCTTCTTGTAAATGTATTAACAAGGTTTTTCTGTGTGGTTATTCTGAATCTCTATTTCTGTAATTTGAAGCATCAAAGATATCATGTAACAGATCAGATGATCTAACCACTTAAGAAACAGGATGTATAGTAAATCTGGAGAAAATATTTCTTTAAAAATATGGTCATTACTTGTTCCCTATTTCTTCCAACAAAATAAAGATTTTTAAAGTTATTAGAAGCATCCAAAGTATGTGAGATATTCATTTTATGATTGCAATATTACTTCATAAAGTAGGAAGAGCATAAAAAATTAAGAGTTAAGCGTTTGATCTCAAAAAAGAAAAGAATAAAGAGAATGATATGACCTTATTTTTCAAGTTAGGTTCACTTTTCTTCTCTTAGGGAAGATCAGGCAAGGTTAGGCTTGTTCTGCTGCTATATTCTTTCTCTAAGAATTACACCAAAGGAAGAACTGGATCAGTTTAAAAAAAAAAAAAAATAAACCTCTCTTTTAAGTCCCAGTGGCTCTGGGGGAACTATAGCCAGTAACTTCAATAATAATTTTTCTTTTTATATGTTTTCTGCCTCATTTACAATCAACCAGGCTCTACAAAATATTACATATATGCATTTTTCTAAAATGCTTTCAAAACTAGGTAGAGTCAACAAGTTTGTTTTAATATGATACCTGGGTTTAGCTTAGGTGATGTAGGTAAAAGTGCACTTTGCTGAAATGAGACTTGATCTCAGCCAGCGGCAGTATGTGTATTTCAAGGAAAACTAGAAATGTGATCTCCTATATGAGCAAGTGGTTTCTTAATTTTTTTTCCTCAAAAGAATGAACCAGCTAAAAGTAAATCCACTTGTTTACCCTTGCACTCCATAGAAAATTATTTAGAAAATAGAAATTTGTTTTCCTAGGAAAATTTAGAGATGGAGGCTCCCTAACTTTGGTTCTGGGGGTTGGTAATGGTGCCTTGGGGAAGAGAAAATGAAAATTTCTACAGGAGGGCCAATTCCTAGAGCCTAAACATTACGGAACCTAAAAGTTCATGCAAAGAATGGCTAAAAGGGTTATGAGTTTGTTATTAAAAACAGTGTTGGTGCACATCCTACAAAGTCATGTGACCTTCAAGAAATGGTCATTGCACAAAGAAATAAATAACAAGCTCACACTCCTAATAAATAAATTGTTGTGGAGCTCTACATGAATATTATTGGGTTTTCTTAACCATCTTCTAACATAAATGAGATAAAGTCTAAAACTAGTAAGAATGAAAAATTGGATATAAGAGTTAGAATGGAATAAATCCATGAAGATAGGAAGTTATACATGTAAATTGAGTGTCAGTTTCTTTCAAATGATGAAGCTTAATTATTTTTAAGAAAAATGTCCAAAGACTCAAGGGCCCATAGCTAGAGGATTTGAGTCCCCACAGGATTTAGAATGTGGCACAATAAGACTAAAATTGGGGAGCAAAAGGAAGGGGGAGAAGAGCATGGGAAATGGGAATTTTACCTCGTTCATCATTTTATATCTGACATTACAAGAGATTCAGTTGTGTTGTGTGTTAAAATACTTTTTAAAGGTACATTGGGAGTCATTGTGTATGTGTGCTTTGTTGTTTCACATCAAAACTGGGTTTAATATAAACCATTGAAATCACTCACATTAAAATATTTGTGCAGCCTTTTGATTTAAAAAATGACTGCAGAGGTCAGTACAAAGTATGTATTGCATTAATGAGTGCTGTTTATGTATTTAATATAGAGAGATGTAAGTTTTTGCATTGTTAAGAAATTTATGCTTTTTTCCCTTTTTTGGATTTGTGCTCAGATATTGTCAAGTAGCTTTCATAATCTAATTTACTTTAAGTAAAGCTCAACAAGTTTGCATATGATTGAAGTTGTTTTCAGTTTCTTCATTCTGATATTCTAACCACTTATTCACTGCCTCATTACTAGCAATTACTAAGTGCTTAGTTATACAACCAAATTTAAGCTTAATCATAGTTTCTCTTCCAACTTTAAAGAGTACAGTAAAATCCCATTTCTTTCCATTGGTAAATCTTCCAAAATTTAAAAATGAAAAGTTCTGTCTAGCATAATTTTTTTTTATTCAAGTCCATAGGCCTGTCTCCTAATGGAAATGACTTTATTTCCTATCTTTTTAATAATCTACATTAACTCTGGAGATATAAATAGAATAATAGTCTTCTAATACATTAGCTCCTCAGTCAAGGATTTATGGGAAAATACCAAGAGAGTCAAGTAAAATGGGGATCAGAATGTACAATCTGGATTGTCAGAGAAAGAACCCACACAGTTGAAACTAGAAGTTCAGAAATCATCCACTTGACATTTGAGATTTTTCCATGATTCATGATTTTAAAATATTCTTATCTGTTGCCTGCTTTTGTAATTCCTGTGAGCATTTCCTTCAATTATTAATTTAAAAATAAATTCTGAGATACACCAGATTTCCTAAAAAGACCAAGACACACAAAAAAGATAAAGATTAGAGCTGTCAGACATTGAAATGGCACAGACTGTCTGGCAAGTGTCTCCATCACTGGAAATTTCGCATGTTTATAACATCTCAGCAGAATGTAAGATCCTTGAGGTCAGGGACTGTTTTCCACTGATGCTTTTTATTGATTCCCTAGATTGGTACCTTATACTAACCGAATGCTTAAAGCTTATTGGATTGGCTAACATGGATATAATTAATTAGAACAATATTCCTATGTGAAAAGTAGAAAAAAGAAATTTCTCCCATTACATGGAGGAGGAAGGCTAAAGACAGCAGCCCATACAGGGATTCAGCAACATCTATAAATTAGATGTCATCATGAATATCTTTTTTTTTTAATATAAGCTCCTGAGTGAGCAAAAAACCGAAGTCAATTTTTAAAAAAATGATCCAAACATATTGTAATTGTTTTCTAAGCGTGCAAAGGTTTTGTCTACATAGTACACGAAGCCTGATACCCAATTTAGTTCAAGATTTTTGTTGTTCAGTGATACCCAATTCTTTGTGACCCCATGTGGGATTTTCTTTGTTCAGCTGTTGGAATGTTTTGCCATTTCCTGCTCCAGCTCATTTTCCATATAAGGAACTGAGAAAAACAGTGTTAAATGACATGCTCAGGATCACACAGCTAATAAGTGTCTGAGGCCAGATTTGAGCTCAGGAATATGAGTCTTCTTCCCTCGAGGCATTCTAACCACTTATTTTTAAAAATGCATTTAAAAACAACAAGAACAGCACTCTCAGCTTTCAGGACATACAGAAGCAGGCATAGTTTGCTGACCTCTTCTCTATCATCTCTGTGGTATCTATACCTGAATACAGTATTCCAGGGCAGAATAGACCAGTTCTATCTTCTCTATCCAGACATATTTTCTTCTTAATGAAGATTCCTCTATATTTGTATTTCCTATATCTGTATTTCCTCTGTATACATAGAGTGTTTTGGCTCTCATAACACACTGCTAATTTCTGTGATGCCTTTAATTCACCCAAACCCCTAGATCTTCTTTTTGCAATCTAGCTATACCTTCTCTGCTTTGTACTTATGGAGTTGATTTTTAACTCAAATATGAGGCTTTAATAAAATGAAAATTAATAGCAATAAATGTAAAATAAGCCCAGTGCATATGAAGAATTTCCTGCAGATGGTTTCTCCTGATCCTTCTGTTTATAAATAACAATGACACTGTGCTGATTATATCAAGACCCAGAACAAGATTTCTAAATCAGATTCATACTTACTCAGAGGTTTTAGGCACCATTATCCACAAATAAAAAGGCATGACTTATTTCCACTTAATGATCCCCAGTTGGATGATCAGCCTCTTTTTAAAAAATCAGCTCAGCTGAATGAACCAGCATATCAATCACGTCTGATTGCAATATTCCATACCCATAGTCCCCCATATCTTGAAGTTTGGAGATATATTTTCTCAATGCTTCTCCAGGTCAGTATAATTATATAATGTTCCATTTTGTTTTTATTTTTCTATATATTTAAGTGTATTTTTACATTCACTATGTATATTTTTTCCCAATTCTGCCATTTCACTCTG
>JAJPUD010000763.1:564593-579291 GCA_023553655.1 Myrmecobius fasciatus | reverse complement strand
AGAGAGAGAGAGAGAGAGAGAGAGAGAGAGAGAGAGAGATTCCTTTTATTTTCCTTCATCCTCACAAATGCAGAAAATGCAAGAGACTCGTAGGAACTCATAAACAGCTACCAAAAGTAATACTTTAAAACACTCCATCAACTCTACCCCAGAAGAGAATGGAGTTGCTACGTAGGCAACTCTTTGATATTCTAGTTACTCCCTGTTTCTCATGGAATCCTCCACCATCCCTCCCAGGCTCATAATATATCTTCTGCTGTCATTTGAGCTTCTTTCTAAAAACAAAAGATATGCCTGTGATCCTAGTGAGAAAACACCTTCTATCAAAGAAAAGCAACAATTCTTCAATTTATATATAAGATGAGCATGTCCAAATGGGTTTTTTAAATGTATAATTGTAATCTGTGTGTGTCCAAAATAGATGTGAGTTGAGACCTAGCCAGTCTCTGTAAAGTAGACGAGAGTCAAGAGCAGATCCTGTTCTATCAACAAGCTAACTTGTTGGAATGGGGGATAAAAAGAGAAAGGGAGATAGGAATGTCCCAGAGGCATCCTATAGCCTTTTTTTTCTCTCTGCCTCTTCAAAAAGAATGATGAAGTAGAATTATATCTATTTCCCTCAGATATCTCTGGTCTGAAAACATAAATCTGACTTCAGAAGGAAATCTATTTCTGTGGTCATTCTTAAGGGAGAAAGTAGCACCAAGATGACACCATCAATTTAACTTCTTCCCAACAAATATTGGTTATATAAAAGACCTTCATTATTAGCTAAAAGCAAACAACCCTATTTATAAAAGCAAAATAGCAAATAGAAATTGGAAAAGTTCTCTAGACTAGAATATAATAGAAAATAAATGAGTGATAGGGATCTTCACCACAGAATGAGATATCTAGCTCAAATCCAAAGAGAAGGATCTAGTTTCTCATTTCCATGTGTATCTCTTGGAGTATCTGTGTAACCATTTGACTTTTTCTCCCCAGAGAAGTTCTGGCCCCAACATCACTTGAGCATGTATATAGTAGTATCATGTCACATTCAGCATTCTCTCCATTAATCTCATATCACTTATCCTTCTGCATACTTACCAGCATATAAAATGCCCAAGGCTGTGGTTGGAAGTCTGTACATAGTCTTAGAGAGCTGTCTGGGACACTCAAAGAATACATGATTTGCCAAGAATCCCCAAAACAATATGTATTGGAGCCAGAAAGGACTTGAACACAGGTCTTCCCAGATGCCAAAATCAGAACTTTCTAGTAGATTAGCCCTGCTTCCTCAAATGTAATGTAAAATTGCTTCAAGAGGAGGAGTGCTAATAACTAGGGAAACTCTTGTCATTTGTTGTGTTGTATAAACTTGATCAGACTATTTGAGATTACACAATCAATATGGTCAATGGCCATTCCCAAAGACATAGCTTTATTTCCATAAGACTATCTTACAAGCTTTCTTCTGGTAATTAAGTCTATAGTAGCTATGGGACCCAATGAGTAGCATGCTAGTCATAGAATCAGGAAGATTGAGTTAAAACATGACATTAGACACATAATTACTGTGTGACCTTGGGCAAGTTACTTAACCTTATTTACCTCAGTTTCCTCAATTATAAAATAAGCTGGAGAAGAAAATAGCAAACTACTCTGATATTTTTGCCAAAAAAACCCAAATGGGTTCAAAAGTGTCAAACATGACAACTGAAACAACTGAACAAGAACAAAGGAGTCTATAGACAGAGAGATAAAGAAATCTTTCCTTTTCAGTTTGGAAAACAGCTGTATTTCCTGAAGCAATGGTTTGAGCTCAGTAAGATGCCCAGGCTGCTGAGAATTCAATGTGCTGTGCTGGTTTTTGGCAAATGTTATACAATAACTATAAGTACATTTTCCTGGTCCTCTTTAAGCAATCACCTCTCAATCTGTAATTTCCAATAAATATGATAAAATCATATGTATCCTTCTGCTCACCCTCAGATTTGTTTTTTGGCTTAAAGAACAACAGCTCAGTCTTTATTTTAAGACATATTCCAATGTAAGAAAATGGGACAATACAAAGAGTACAAAGGCTTATAATGATATAACATGGAAAACTTCTTATATTCTAATAAGTCTTTATTTTTCACAGTCCTATACAATCCCTCCTAGACTAATGAAGCTCTTTTATCGTTTGAACTACCCACCAAAGAACAACATACTCTGAGAGCTGCTGAACAAGCAGTCACTTTTCCATTAGTCTAAATAACTTACTAGAGTTTCCTTTCTTATAATATGCTGCTGAGGAACAATAAAAATAATTCTCTTTTCCCAAGAAGCAGCCAGCATTGGAAAATTTTTCTTTAGACAATTTGATCCCTGAATTTTCAGGAACTTTCAAACTTTGAGTTACCTGCTACACTGATACCCCACAAATCATCCTCGTTTGGCCTTTGGCCTCTTTTAGCTAACTTTGGGGATTACACTACCTAAGAAGTCAAAATTCTCCATTTTCTGAAACAAGAAGTTGGTGTTCAAGTTTATTGTCCTTACAATACTGTCTAAGGTTCTATTTGCAACTACAGTTTTGTTTCTGACAGTTTCTTCTTTATAACTCTCATTACCCTAAATGCTCTCAGCTTTACCTAAAAAAGTTCATTCTTAAGCTCTCTAGAACTGTGGGCATGTACATATAACTCCTATATATATCAAGCTCCAAAGTAGCTTTTATAATTTCACTGGAAGAAGAGCAGAAAGTTTACTATGCAAGGACAAAATTTCCCCATCTTGACTAGACATGGTGAGTCCATTCTGCCATGTACTTGTTTAGTTTCTCAAAGTCCGTGAGAAACAGAACAGGTCTATCAAGGGCAGCTCTCCTGAAAAGATAGCATTTTCCTCAAAATCAGTCAATCTGTCATAAGCAATTCCCTATAACCTTTCAGCAAGGGGCAAATGGGCATTTCTATACTTTATGGAGAGGTGCTCTTCAATTGCCTGTCATCAAAAGGCTCTATACTATAATATTTCATCAGCTTGACTGGAGAACTCATCAAACTAATGATGAACTTTTTCTAGTCAATACCTACCCAATGCCTATCCAAATTACCTTGTCTTGATATAATCAAACTGCTTAGTGCTTGTTTAGAAGTTTCTCTGGTGCCTTAATCTGCATTGTGAGTAGGATTTATTTAAATCTAATATTCTGTTTAAGACAGGATATCAAGATTTTAAGAATCCTATGTTTATTAATATCACCACCAGCACAACAATTATTACTACTACTATGACTACTACTATTACTAGTACCACTGACACCATCACCAATACTAGCACCACTCTACTAGTGGCAACTATCTATATTGCAGACAATAAGTTAAATAAGAAACACACATTAAATCTTTACTAGATGCTATGTGCTAGAAGGAAGTAAACAATGAAATCAAGAAGACCTAGGTTAAAGTTCTGCCTCTAAAATATATTAGCTACCATTGGTGAATCATATCAATTCTCAGCATCCCCAGACAATTCTGAAACTATAAATTGTGGACTTTGCATCTGTTACTAATGGAAATTATGATTATGATAAATAAAAAATAAGGAAGATAATATCAATTACATTATATATAATATATGTGGTATTATTACAATAAAGAGGAAGATAAGGAAAAAGAAGAAAACTAAAATTATTCCACAGTTATGTGGTATAAGCCTCAAGGTACATATATTCAGAACTTTAAAAAATGAACAATAACAAATTTGGAAAATATCTTAATAAAAACTTACACAGTATTAATGAAACCCGGGCCATACCCCTAAGGAAGTTAAGGAAAGATTAGCCATTCCTCATCAAAAAGCAGGGAGAATAATAATATATATTCTCAGAATACACAATAAAAACTTACAGAAAAAAGTATAATCACTTCATAAAGCAATCAAATTTATCAAATATAAGTGAAAGTGGTTTACTTCTGGATGGAACCTATGAAGTGGCTAAAATGTAAGAGTGTAATCAAAAAACTCTCCACAAGAGATACACACATAAATTCAACAAACTATATGTGTCAAAAAATTAATGTTGAACAAGTAGCTGAGTCATGCAGATTTCTTTATAGAAACACAGGGATTTGTGATGGAAATTTATGTTCAAGTCATCAACATCAGAAAGTCCAGAAGGGTTATCCATAAGGAATTCAAATTTATTGAGAAATCTGGAAAATATTTAAGGAAATAGTAGAAGCTGGGCAACATGTCACTGTTGGTTGAAAAAATTTAGTATCTATCAAAAACTATGAAGATACAATCTGGTACTTAGAATTTTATCATGTATTTGGAAAAATAAAATGCTATAGAGAAAAAAAAAGAATTATATCTGAAGTTCACTATCTTTCATAAACTACCACATGACACTCACTACATAAAAATACAGACCTCAAAATATCCTTGAGAACTAAACTACATTCAAATCAGAGCAGTATCATAGACCAAACATTTTAAATAGATCTGACTATATTAAATAATCAGTCTCAAAGCCATATGAAATAAAAAGTTTTTGAGATATAGAACCTAAAAGAAGAAACCAATTTTCTGGTAAAAGGATGAGCTACATATAATTTCTAACAACCTCTTTGCTACTGAAATTGTACCAAGGATTTTCAAGCCTATGAAAGTGAACTTTCAAATAACACCTTTATTTGATTAAAAAAGGAAATATATATATATGTATATATATATGTACATATATATAGTTTAATATGCAAAGATTTTCATATATACTTATGTAGGCATATCTATATGTGCATATTTGTGCATAAAAAGATACATAGAAAGATAGATAGCAAGACAGATAAATAAATAGATGTAATATAGAAACTTTTTCTAGGACCATTTTTATCTGAATTCTGTAGAAACGCTAAGACTATAATAACATGAATTAATAGCAAGATAAATAAATAGTAATATAGCAACTTTTTCTAGGACCATTTTTATCTGAATTCTGTAGAAAAGCTGACTATAATAACATGAATTAATAACAATTAATAATAATAAAATAGTTTATATTTATAAAAGTCCTTTGCTTTAAACATCTCATTTGATCATTACAGCAACTATATAAGGCAGAGTTTCTTAAACTTTTTCACTATTGATCCCTTATTGTCCAAGATATTTTATACAACCCAAGGTATATAAATATCTATAAGCTTACAATCACATATTTATTGATAAAAATTATAAAGAAATTTATTTTATTTATTTATTTTTGCTGAGGCAATTGGGGTTAAGTGACTTGCCCAGAGTCACACAGCCAGGAAGTGTTAAGTGTCTGAGGTCAGATTTGAACTCAGGTCCACCCTGACTTCAGGGCTGGTGCTCTATCCACTACATCAACTAGCTGCCGCAAGAAATTTATTTTAAAACAAATCTTTGGTATACATATAATTTTATCATTTATTAAAAATGAAAGAAAATTTGCATACTAATTAAAAGGATGTACTTGTTTATTTTTATATGAAAAATTATATTTTGGCAAAATATTTGATACCATTCACAGTTATGAAACTTTTCACCACCTGCACATTTGATTACATAATCCCATATGAGGTTATGACCTACAGTTTAAGAAGATTTGGTATAAAGTAGATGATATTATTATATCTATTTTACAGAAGAAGATATAGAATCAGAGAGGTTAGTTATTTATTTAAGGTTCCACAACCAATAAGGTTCTCATAACAACATTATGAATTTGGTGCTATCTGTTGTTCTCATTTAATGTTTAAAAAGCCTGAATATTAGAGAGATCAAACAACTTGTTTGGCTAAATGCACTAAGCATGAGACAGTATAGTAGTATTACTGACCCAATAAAGTGACTGATTGTTGAACCAATTATGTCAGTCCAGTAGGATTTATAGGCAAATTTGAGGTTCAAGAATTAAAAAATACTACTTGCATGATCAGGGATTTTCAAGAATTATTCAATAAATAGTATAACAAAATTTTAGATTCAGATTTTGAAGAAACCAAAACAGATTAGTTCTTTCATACTAATAATTGTTATGCATTATGCATCACTTTAAGGTTTGTGAAACATTTTCTTTTTTTATTTTACTGAGTTTATCTTTAATACACATTACTTTATGAGAGAAAAAGCAAAGCAAAAGGGAAAAAACATGGGAAAATTTAAAAAAAAAACAGAAACAAGAAGTGAACACATCATGTGTTTATTTACATTCAGTCTCCTTAGTTCTCTCTCTGGATGCAGCTGGCATTTTCTGTCCAAAGTCCATTGGGATTGCTTTGGATTATTGAACCACTGAGAAGAATCAGGCCTTTCATCGCTGATCATCACACATTCTTGCTGTTACTGTGCACAATGTATTCCTGGTTGTTCTTGTTTTGCTCAGCATCAGTTGTGAAGCATTTTCAATCCTGGAAATAAGGGACTATTGTTATCATCCTCATTTTATCGAGGAGGAAACTGAGGCAAACAGAGGTTGTTTTTTTTAGTGATTTATCCAGAGCCTTATAGATGGCAAATGTTTGAGGGTAAATTTGAACTCGTCTTTCTAACTCCACATTATGCCATCTAGCTGTCATAATATATTAATGTAAAAACAATTATTGTTATATGATAAAATACAATAATAATTATAATCAGAACATGTGTACTTATTTCACTCATCATCACCTCTAGCCTCCAGATTCCAAGCATACAATAAAGCATCTGCTTTTGGCTGGAGCCATCTGTCTTCTCCCAAAGTGGTAGTGGTAAGGTTAATTGAGTGATTGATGGACACAATGTTCAGTGTTACAGCTCAGTTTATAATTCCCTACCTCTGTTCCCCCATCTGTATAGGATTCATCTCCAGCCAGGAAACCCACAATCCAGTTTCTAGTAATATGTCAGCAAAATTTCAGTCTTGAATCAATCAGAATTTAAAATTATAAATTAAAAGCCTTTTAGTATCACAAAAGAAAAGAACAAGTTATAAAGTGTTCTAATGCAGGCTCTCAAATGAGGGCATGGTCTTCCAATTAGGTTACAAAAATGTCAATGTTAATGTGAAGTTTCCAGTCAGTCATATTACAGAATTCCTGCCCTTTTCTCCAAAGGTAAAGTTGACATTATATCAAACATCATCTATCTTGTTGTGAGATTCTTATATGGATCAGTAGAAATAAAAATAAAAAGGTGCAATTCCAGGAAAGGCTAGGGAAGTATCTATGACTAGGTAAGGTAGGTTAATTCATGAAACAGAAATAGGGTGGTGAAAATATGCTTCACATGTCATAGAATTCTGTTCTGACTTGCTATATAAATGAAACTAGCTTCCTTGATATCAAAATCAGCATTCCCACTATACAGTGTTTTCTTAAAATAATTCTAATAAACAATGTGAGCACATCTCATTTCCTAAATTAAACCCGTTATCCATTTCCACTCCAGTCTAGAGACTAGAAGTCACCTTGGGCTTTATCCCCTTTCTAAAATATTTGGCATCAGTTCAATCTAAGTAAGAGAAAAGAGGTACAGAGGAAGAGATGCTGGATTGGGCATCAGAAGGCCTTGGTACAAATCTCACTTTTGTATTGACTAATTATGTAACCTCAGGATAGTCACTTACCTACTCTGAATCTTTCTCTTCTTTATTTATGAAGCTAGTTAGTTCAGAATACATCAGAGTAAATACAAAATTATTTTAGAAGCTATTTCCTTTCCTACACCCAAATCCACAAATGACACTCAGTATTTAAGTATTTATTACATGAGCCAGGCCCTGTGTTAAATGCTAGGGATACAAAACAAAATGCAAAAAAAAAAAAAAATAGTCCTTTCCTGAATTAGTTCTCATTCTAATGAGGGAGACAATATGCAAATAGTCAGACTTAAAATATATAAAGGCTATGGAAGAAGGTCGAATTTGAACTGAGTCTTAAAGAAAATCAGGGAATCCAGGATGTGGAGGTTAGGAGAATGATTGAAGGTCAAAAGATAACCTTCAGGAGACAGAGTATCTTGTGTGAGAAGTAGCAAGCCAATCAGTCTAGCTACATTGTAAAGTATGTGAAAGGAAGCAAAGAAGAATGAAAAAGTAGAAAAGGAAGAAGTTGTAAAAGGCTTTTCTAATTCGGCTTTCTTATTTATAATTAATGAAATTGAGTTTAATTGATTTATCCAAGGTCATGCATTACTAGGTTTCAAAGCCAGATCCTTTGACATCATATGTAATGTTTCTTTCTTTTTTCCCCCTGTATTGAACAGCATGTGCTAAATTAAATAGAGACAATTAGCCTAAGAGAGGAAGACTTAGTGGGGGACAAGATTAAAAAAAAAACTTCAAATATTTGAAGGATGTGATATAAAAGAGGCATTGGGTTTGTGACACTTAACCCCAGTTGGTCTTGCCTCCAGCTTGCTGAGGAACATTAGAACCAGAAATAGAATTGCTCCATTTTTTTTTCGTGGAAGTAGAATTAAAGCAAATAAATTCTAATTTACTGATTCAGGAGGCAAAGAACAAGATTTGGCACAAGTTATCAACTCTTGTGGCCTTCACCTAGTATGCTTGGCTAGCCACCATTCTGGAGAGAGAATATAAGAAAGACGAATTCAATAAAGTTAAGATTTGTGAATAGTGGCTTATGATGGCAGAATAGAATTTTGTTTTCTACAAATATGCAAATCTGGAAGTAAAATCAATATAAATAGCTCAATTTATTAAAAATTTAAAATGGATGAAAATAAAAATTATTCAACATTTTATATTTGTTATTTCTATGTGGTGGGGACATTTTTTACATTTTCTACATTTTATTTACTACTTTCCTGAGATTCAATGAAGAATTTCAATCCCAAAGTTTTAAAAGTTCCTTTGGAAAAGTTCTATTTTTATTATAATTCATGATTATTAAAGACACAATTTATCTTTGAGAAGATAAAACCACTGTGATCCACATTGAAAATAAAAATCCTCAATATGTTCAAAACCTTGTGTTCCAATTTTCCTCCCCTTCCTCCTACTCCTTCCCCTAGATGGCAAGTATTTCCAATATATGTTAAACATGGTAAAAAAAATTAAATCCAATATATACATACATATTTATACAATTACCTTCTGTACAAGAAAAATCAAATAAAAAAGGAAAAAATGAAAAAGAAAATAAAATGAAAGCAAACAACAACAAAAAGAGTGAAGATGCTATGTTGCAATCCACATCAATTCCCACAGTCCTCTCTCTGGGTGTAGATAGCTCTCTCCATCGCAAGATCATTGGAACTGGACTGGATCATCTCATTGTTGAAAAGCGCCATGTCCATCAGAATTGATCATCATTTAATCTTGTTGCCATGTATAATGATTTCCTGATTCTGCTCATTTCACTTAGCAACAGTTCATGTAAGTCTCTTGAGGCCTCTCTGAAATCATCCTGCTGATCATTTCTTATAGAACAATAATATTCCATAACATTCATATACCATAACTTATTCAGCCATTCTCCAACTGATAGGCATCCACTCAGTTTCCACTTTCTTTCAGCACAATGATTAATCCATAATAATGCTCTTATTTTCCTTAAGACCAAAGAATATTTTCAGTTATTCTCGTATAATGGTAAATTTATTATCCATGAGAGGTCAGAGCTCCTGCACTAGTGTGACTTGAAGATAATTAAAAGAAGAAATCTGCTATACAATTATCCCTTTCACATTTCCTATCCCCAACTCCCACAGCCTCCAGAATTCTGAAAAATCCACTTGAAATTTCTTGGTCCTTCATACTAGGGAAATCTGATTTTTTTTCATTTTCTTTCATGGAGTATTTACATTACTATATTGTAAAATATATAAAATAATAATAATAATAATTAAATATAAAATATATTAAAAAAACAAAAAAACATTTCAATAAATGTTTGGTCACAAGTTATATAATACAATACTATACATATATTTTATGTATTTCTGAGTTTCTAAACTTTTTCTGTGTCATCTGCTTGCCATCATATATGTCTTCTAAACTTCCATAAAATTCTCCCCAAATTCCCACTTAATTTTTTATGCCAACCCATGGATATATAGAAACTGTAATAAGAAAAATATAGAAGGAATAACCGTAGTCTAAAAATGGGATTTTAACATATTGTATCAGATTTTTTAATTAACCTAAAGTTCCAATAAGAATTCATATTTGTACAGCCTTGTAGGGATTACAAATTGATCTGTGAGAAGTGTAGTGCAAATATGATTTCATCATTTTACAGAAGAAAATGAAGATTGCCTATGTGTGTAAGAGCATCAGAATCAAAGTTATAATTTGAACTCAGATCTTCAGATTAGTGCTCTTTGAATTATACTATAGATCAAAGGATCACAAATTTAGAAAAGAAGGGAATTTGAAAGTCACATAGTCCAACCATTTTTTTCATATTTCTTATATATTTTATTTATTTTATAGCTAAAGAAACTGAGGTTCAGAGAGGATGAAACTGTTTGTCCAGGCCAGGTTAGTAACAATTGACAGAGGCTGGATTCAAACCCATGTCCTCTGACTCCAAATCTAGTGTTCTTAAACAATATAACATTGCTGCCTCCAATTCAAATATCATTCAAATTTCTAGATGCAAGTATGCATACATATTTATATATTTATCTTGCTACACAAGAAAAATCAAATCAAAAAGGGAAAAAAATGAGAAAGAAAATAAAATGCAAGCAAACAACAAAAAGAATGAAAATGCTATGTTGTGATTGAAATTTAACACACACTTATTAAACAATTCTCATACTAAACACTGCAAGAAATACAAAGATATAATTCAATCAATATATATGTACTAGGGATATACAAACAAAATAGTCCCTGCATACAAGGAGTTGCATTCTACTTAGAGGAAACCACATATAGAGATAAAAATAATTATAACAAATAATTTAAAATAAAAGGCAACTAGGTGGTATAGTTGATAGAGTGGTAAGACTGCAGTCAGGAAGACTCATCTTCCTGAGTTCAAACTCTACACATTAGACCCTGAGCAAGTCATTAATTCTTTTTGCCTCAATTTCTTCATCTATATATTGATCTTATTTTAAACTGAGCTGTAGAAGGAAACTATTCTGGTATCTTTTCCAAGAAAACCCTAAAGAGAATCATGAGGAGTTGGGGACAACTGAAAATGAGTGAATAACAGCAACAACCAAAACAATAATTTCTGAAGAAGAGAATAATAACAGCTAGAAAAAATCAGAAGATGGCTCATGTCAGAGGTCACACAAGCTAAAAAGTTGGACAAAGGCAGAAATTCCAAGAGGTGGAAATGAGGGGAGAAAAGATTTCAGGCATGGGAAACAGCCCATAGGGACAGCAAAAGCGTAGAAATGGGAGATGGAGAGATATATGCCGAGGACAGGAAATAGACCAGTGTTTTGGAACATACAGAATACAAGGGGGAAAATGCACAATTATACTAGCAAGATTTGGGGCAGGGAACTGGGTTGCTAAGTTCTATGACTGTCAAAGAGAAGAAAAATATACATTTTATAACAAACCCTTAAAATTTATGGAACAAGTATTAGGCCTGTGTTTAGAAAATATTAATTGGACAGTGCTTTGAAGGATGGAATGGAGACTAAAAAATCTAGATGCAAAGAGGATAATTAGGAGGATATTATAATAATCCAGTAAAAGATGATTTTTGTGGAGAATAGTGATGATAATGGTGATGATGAAAAAAAGGAAAACAAAAGAATATCGATGAAATATTTTTAAAATACAAAGAAAAGAAATGAAGTTCCACATGGAACACAAAAAAAGCAACAAAAAATGTAACGGTTATATTTACTATATATTTTTAAAAACTGTATATAATAAAAGTTTATAATTTTATACATAAAAACTTCATTTTCTTTTCTTCTTCATGTATTGATATTTTCATGCCTATTAATGTTTAAGTTCATGTTAAAGAAAAATAAAAGACTATTATTCATTTTTTAAATTTTATTTTATTTTTAACACATTGCTTTATTAAACATGTTGGAAGAGAAGAATCAAAGCAAAGGGGAAAAAGCATGGGAAATATTAAAAAAACAGAAAAAAGAAGTTAACATAGCATGTGTTGATTTACATTTAGTTTCCTTCGTTCTTTTTCTGGATGCAGCTGGCATTTTCTGTCAAAAGCCTATTGGGACTGCGTTAGATCACTGAAAAGAACCAACTCTCTCATAGTTGATCATCCCACATTCTTGTTGTTATTGTGTACAATGTATTCCTGGTTCTTCTTGTTTTGATCAGCATCAGTTCATATAAATCTTTACAGACTTTTTAAAAATCAATTTGTTCATCATGTTTATAGAACAATAATATTCCATTACCTTTATATACTACAACTTGTTCATCCATTCTCCAGTTGTTGGGCATCTACTAATTTTCCAATTCTTTGCTTCCAAAAAAAAAGCTGCTACAAATATTTTTGCACAGGTGGGTCCTTTATGAGATACAGATCCAGTAATGGTACTGCTGGGTCAAAGGGTATGCACACTTTTATAGCCCTTTGGGCATACTATTATTCATTTTTCAAGTAAATGAAGAAGAAAAATATATGGGCATTACCATCGAAGAAACATACAATCTTGTAATGGAAATAAGATTTAACCACAAAAAGTGGTCATGCAAAATATAACATGATGAGGATGTCCTAGGAAAGAAAAACAATTTCCCATGAGAACAGGAGAACTGGGAAGAATATATGGAGACAGAGGTGGAAAGCTTCATGAAAAGGGGGTGATTTGAACAGGTTATCATGTAAAAGGATCAATCATCCAAATTTAATCATCCAATCCAATTTATATCTGAAAAACAATTACCTCCAAAGTCAACTAAATTATTCATTCAAACATTTCTTAAAGACATCTAATGAGGGGGAAACTGTCACCTTCTAAGATAACCCATTGTTATTTTGGATAGCTCTAATTTTTAGGAAATTGTTCCGTATAACTAGCCTAAATTCATCTCTTTTAAGTTTCTATCTATTGTTATTAAATGCCCTGTAGAGATAAGTAGAGCACATCTAATTTTTCTTCAAGCCAAACTTCCTTCCAATTCTCAAACTATATATTTATTCTCTTTTCTTTCCTGAAGTAAAACACCCCCAGTTCCTTCAAGTGATATCCTTATGGCACAAAGTTGTCCTATTAATGGATCTGGGTAAAATTTCAAAAGCAGAGATATGAAGCTTTGGGCATTCCAGAAAAGAGTGGAATAAAGACATAGCGTTACAATTCTATTTGAAGAATGTTAAACAGGATATACTGAGGAAAGATATAATTAAAACATAAAGGGATAGAGTCAGATTGTGTAAATCCTTATAAGCAATTTTAAAGATTTATACCTTTTTCACTAGGCCATTAAAGGATTTTGAGAAAAGAAATGGCATAATTAATAAGCATTTATCAAGTATGTAACATACTACAGGCAATCTTCTAGACTAAAGGTTAAAAAGATAGAAGGAATCAAATCCATACCCTTCTAGAACTTATATCCTAATAGATAAGATAACAAATAAAAAACAAACACAAACACATATTAATAACAACAATAATAATAAGTTAGCATTTATATAGTCTTTAAAGTTTGCAAAAAATTATAAAATATTCTTTTTTATTAGATACAATATATTCAAGATAACAATTTGGGAAGAAGGCAACAGCCAGAGGAACCAAGAAAAGCTTTATGCAGATAATAATGCTGGAACCATATCAAAGGAAACAAGGTATTGTATTTTAAGAAGAATAGGTTAGAACCAGAGATCTTGGTTTCGTTTTTGTTGTTATTATTGTTTTTTTAAATCATAGTCATTCTTGGCAATCTGGTGAAACTTATAGGTTACATTTTCTGAATGATGATTCAAAAGCATATAATAAATTACATAGGATTACAAAGCAAACCAAAAAAAGAGATGCTTTTTTTTCCCTATTCAAGTTCAAAGACTCCTTAAAATATATACATGGACCTTCTCAGAGAGAAGAAGGGGGAATCTGTATACTCCAAATAAAGAACTGCCAGATTAGAGAAATGGAAAAACAAATCAGAGAATTCAGTTAGGAGGCTTTTGTAAAAGTAAAGGTAATGAGATTCTGAACCAGAATGGGAATTGTGTGAATGGAGAAGAAGGATATGAGAATTGTTGTAGAAGTAAAAATAGTGAGATTTGTTAACTGAAAAGATGTGCAAGATGAGGAAAAAGAAGAATCAAAGATGACTAAAGTTTCAGGGATGGGTGCCTCGGTCAGTGACAGTGCCACAAACAAAAAATAGGGAAGTCAAGAGGAGGAATAGGTTTTGATGAAAAAATAAATTCAGTTTAAATTTGTTTCTTGCCTTAAATGGTAACTTCAGTCACCATACTGAGAAACAATGCAATAAAACAGTGGGGCAATACAAAAGTGCAAAGGGTCATCAATGTTTAATCTCTGCATAGATAGTGGGGTGAAAAAAAAACTAAACTGCTTAAAATTGTTTTATCTGAAATTTTATCAAGTAGAAATCAGTTCATGCTAAGTAATTGCATTTTTTGAGTGCCTCTGTTTCTCAATTACTTAAGTAGAGACATTTCATTTAGCTCATGGAGGTGTTATTTTAAACAAAATTCCTAAATCCTTGAATGAAAAGTGTTGCATAAATACATATTCAGTTAGCTATCAGGTGTTGAAATTAATGCCTGATTTG
>JAJPUD010000763.1:537448-564583 GCA_023553655.1 Myrmecobius fasciatus | reverse complement strand
TTTTTTCTTTTTTTGATCTGATTTTTCTTTGCCCAGCATGACAAATATGGAAATATATTTAGAAGAATTGCAAATTTAAGCTATATCAGATTGTTTATGTTTTGGGGATGGGGAAAGAAGGAGGAGAAGGAGAAAAATTTGGAACAGAAAATCATTCAAAGGAAACTATCATTGCAAATATTTGGAAAAATAAAACAGTATTAAATAAAATTTTTAAATGACCTTGCACATTGTAGAGGCTCACTCTTCTATATGCATCCTTGATGATGTCCTATCTTCAGTCTCTCCATATCTACTTATCCCTTCTTCCCTACCTATAACCTCCAGTGCTCTACTCCTTAAAGAATCCCTATTGAACAATACCATCTCCAAAATTTACCATCCTATATTTCCTCTCTTTTTCTGCCAAACTCCTTGAAATAAGTAACTGCAGTTCCCCCCTTCTCTTCCACTCCTTTAATGACCTTCCATCTATTCTTCAGCCTGGTTTCCAGTCTTATTGTCCAACTGAAAATGCTCTTTTCAAGGTTCCCAATGCTTTCTCAATTCCCATATCAAATGTCTTTTCTCAATCTTCATTCTTATCCTGCAAAATTTGATACTGTTGGCTAACTTTTCCTAGATACTCTTCTCTCTGAATTTTTGGAGACTCTCCTTCCTTTTTTCAGTTTCTTTAGCAGATTATCATCTATATTATGACCCCTAACTATAGATAGACCCCAAGCCTCCTTCCTAGGTTTTCTAACTTTTTCTCTCTATTCATTCCCTTTGCAATCTCATCAACTTCTATGAATTTAATTATCATCTTTGTACAGATGACTCACTGATCTATAAATATCCACCCCCTATTCTTTCTTCCAAGCTCTAGTCTCTCAACAACTATATATTGATCATTTCAAACTGGATGTCCCATAAGCTTCTCAGATCCAACACATGGAAATATAATTCATTTACTCCAACACACACACACACATACATACATACTTACATACAACTCTCTTTTGAATGTGCTTATTTCTTTCTAGGAAACTTTTAACCAGGTTTTCAACCTTTATATCATTCTCTATTCCTCAATTTCCCTTAATTCATATATACAATGTGCTGCCTAATCTTGTCATTTCTGATTCTATATTACATATAAACAATATCTTCTTTCCACTTGTAGAGCCAGCAACCTAGTTCAAAACCTTAGCACTTTTCTTCTAGACTTTTTATAGTGGTTTCCTAATTTTGGCCTTTCTATCTAAAGTCTTTCTCTCCTATAACCCATCCTTCACTCAACTGACAAAATGTTTCTAGCATCTTTAGGAATACCTAGAGCATAGTATGATCATATCACATCCCTATTGCATAAGCTCCAAGGTTTCCCTTTTACCCCTAAGATCGGATATAAACTTCTCTGAATTTGAAACTCTTCATAATCTGGCTGATTCTTGCTTTTCCTGCCCCATTATCATTTCTCCCCTTCTTTCACTCTGCAATTCAGTCAAGTTTTCTTCTTATACCTCACTCACTTCAGACATACCTTGGCCCCAACTGTCCCCCATGCCTAGAATATATTCCTTCCTTCCCTTTCCTCTTATTCCTGTTTCTTTCAATTGTTATTGCTGCTGCTGCTACTACTGCTGCTGCTGTTGTTGTTGCTCTTGTTCTTGCTGTTCAGTTGTTTCAGTCGTGTTCAATTCATAGTGTCCCAATTTGGGGTGTTCTTGACAAAGATATTGTAGTGATTTGCCATTGCCTTCTCCAAATTCCTTTAAAAACTATCCTTTGTGGGAAAACTGGGACACTTATACATTGTTGGTGGAACTGTGAATGGACTCAACCATTCTGGAGAGCAATCTGGAACTATGCTCAAAGAGTTGTCAAATTGTGCATACCCTTTGACCCAGCAGTGTTTCTATTGGGCTTATATCCCAAAGAGATCTTAAAAGAGGGAAAGGGACCCACATGTGCAAAAATGTTTGTGGCAGTCCTCTTTATAGTGGCAAGAAACTGGAAACAATGTATGCCCATCAATTGGAGAATGGCTGAATAAATTATGGAACATGAATGTTACGGAATATTATTGTTCCATAAGAAATGACCAGCAGGATGATTTCAGAGAGGCCTCGAGAGACTTGCATGAACTGATGCTGAGTCAAATGAGCAGAACCACGAGATTATTATACATGGAAACAACAAGACTATATGATGATCATTTCTGATGGACATGGCTTTCTTCCACAATGAAGTGATTTAAACCAGTTCCAATTGTTCAGTGATGAGGAAAGCCATGTGCACCCAGGAAAATGCCTGTGGAACTGAATGTAGACCACCACACAGCATTTTAACTTTCTATGAATATTTGCTTGCATTTTGTTTTCCTTCTTAGGTTGTTTTTTTTCTCTTTCTAGATCTGATTTTTTTTTTGTGCAGTAAGATAACTGTAGAGATATATATACATATATTGGATTTGTCATATAATTTAACATATTTAACATACATTAGACTACCTGTCATATAGGGATGGGGGCGGGCGAAAGAAAGAAAAAGTTTGGAACAAAAAAATTTTGCAAAGGTCAATGTATAAAAATTACTCATATGTTCTGTAAATAAAAAGCTTTAATTAATTTAAAAATAAATAAATACTATCCTTTTAATTCCTATAGTATATTTGATAGTATACTTCCTCTCAAAGTTACCTTATATCTGCTTTGTATCAGTTCTATATATGTATGTGTGTATGCTGTGTGTGAATAGATATGTCTATATATACATGTATGTATATATGAGTATACATTTATGTCTTTTGCTCCATTATAATATAGAATATATGAAAGCAGTACTGTGGTGGATTTGTTATCATATCCCCAGTGTCCTCGTGCAGGAACTAACACGTAATAGGCATTTGGTAACTATTTCTTGAGAGCTGATTGACTATTAAAAGATTCCCCTCAAATCATTGTCTCTGTCTTAGACAGAGAGCTATAGTAGTCTCTAAAAATCTCAGCATCTGTGCTGCAGACCCCTAATCTGAACTCTAACCTCTGCTTCTGCTCTCATGGCTAACCTTCCTTGATGGAACCATATCATTCATTAAATAAAGTGTATTGCTTTTATGTGTCCTGTGAAAACTGAGTCTCTCCACTTTAATCTTATTTCCCAAATAAATGTAAGTGTATTTTCTAATTCATATATGAGCATTTTGATTTCTAAAAAAGGTAACAGATAAAATTATTAAAGCCCATGTGTGAACATACATGTGTATAATGCACATATGCTGTGTATATGTATATGTGTCAATGTGTTGCAATATGTAGGTACACATGTATTCATGTGTACATTGTATATCATGTGCATGTTGTATGCCTTCTGAGTGTGTGTGCCCATGTGTGTATATTCCTGTTAGAATGTGAAAAGAGAGGTTTGGATAAATAATCTCACTAAGAAAGCAAGTAAATGATCACAGACTGTGCAGGTATTATATTATACTATATTCTTACATTTTATTTAGCCATATAAAGTTCACTATGCCATACATTACATATTTATAAGAAAGGAGTCCTGAAGTTTTCCTTTTAAAGTTATAACTTTATTGCACTTGCTATTAGCTGGTAAAATACCTACCAGAGAAAAATGTGTGTATATATATCCTCTTCAGGCCATAAGTTAATTCAGGAACTGCAACTGGAAAATCAGAGCAATTAAAAAGCATTTCATTCAACTTTAAAGCACAGTGATTGGCATGGCACAAATGGCATTTGAGTATTTCAAATCCATCATTCCTACCAGCTTGAAAAGAAATATATTTCAATTGATTTTAAATGATCAGCATGAGTAACAAATGCTAGCTGAGCAGAAACATATTTTGTGAAGCTTTTTCAACATTTTTCTTCCCTCAATGATTTTCAACAAGTATTGACATCAATCTAATTGAATAAACTATTTATTTAGGGTCTTCTACATTCAAAGGAGTGGGATAGGAGGTAGGGATACAAAGACAAAAATGAAAAACAGTCCCTTCCTTCAAAGAGCTTACATTCTATTGAGAAAGTGTAACACAATTAGAGCAACAGTAACTTAATGAAATCAAATTCAGCAAATGTATTCCAACTTTACAGAAATAATGAGTGGCTTAAGGGAGTGTTTTACCACAAAAAGATCAATGAGACTTCAAGGACCTGGGGTGGTAGAGAGAACATAAAGTTCTGTTCAGTTAGCAAAAAGAGATTAGTAGGTAATTAGCAATGATCTTTCTTAATATAAAGTAGACTTCAAGAATAACCAGAGGACTAAATGGTAATCAGATTCTTTTTCTGAACCCCTTTAAAAATAGTGTTGGATGTGACAAACTGGATAAATTTTAGTGTTGTTGTCCATATCTATAAAACCTGTGTGTTCAGAACCCATAATGAGAAGGACCCCCATGTTTATGGAGGAAATTCTCAGTCCTTTTTGTTCAGAAGCTTCAAAGACCCAAGAAACTAAGAAATGTATGCTGGATTCCCTTTAATAGAGTAAGACTAACTCTATAGTTGCAAACATGCAATTCCAAATGCTGGGGGTAAAGAGCACTACAACCAATTTATGATCCTGTTCAGCCCTAGGTTCCTTGACCAAGTCACTCACTATCACTCGATTAGTATGGCCTTTGCTTTCTTGTGTACCACAAAACACAGAGGAAGCCCAGGAGTAAACACCAAATTTTGTTTGTCTATTTCTAGTTCTCAGTGAAATTTAGATCTTTGTAGCATTTCTGTCTTCTCAGTTACATAGAAGTACCAGTAAGTTTTCCCAATATTCAACAAGCAGATCTTGTTTACCTGCTCACTTTTACTTTTGGAATTATCCAAAGATAGAGAAGACATAGACATTCACAATCAATACATCTTCTTGGCTAATTTAAATCACCTAGACAGGGATGACCTCAGCTCAGAAAAGCTCTAATAAAATCCAACAATAATATGATTCTTGAATTCATTTTTAAAGTTTTCAGTGAGGCTATAAAGTTCTTCTAAGAAAACATGTCAAATGGGGTACACAAAATATTAGACTATTAAAAAGACATAGTGAGTTCAGATTTAAAACTGAAAAGATTTCAAAGGTCCAACACTTTTCATTTTACATTTACTGAGGCTCAAAGAGAAATTACTTATTCAAGATCACTATATCATGACAAGTAATTAAAATATTGGGCAACTTTCGAAGTTTATAAGATAGTTCTATTACCAAGAAAGGACATCACAACTGCAGATTGCCTATAGGAGAGATGATCATACTCATGGGGGAAAAGAACAAAGATTGATGGAGAGTCTGCCAAACAAACTCTAAAATAAATAGGTCTACACTAAGAGAAAGACTGTCAGAAATAGATAGTATCTCAAAAGGCAATAATTCAGATAACAGGAAATTTAATGTTTATATTTTGGAGGTATAGGAAGTCAATATGATCATATACAGATGGAATAAATAATGCTCTCAATTGTTTTATTCTTCTACAAATTAATGCTCCTTTTGGTATTTTATTTTCAAGTCTTAATTTTGATCAGAGTGAATCCTGGAAAACTGTTTTCAAAGAAATATTTTAAAGAATACAAAGTAATACTTCTCAATAATGGGAGAGGTTTTCCAGATGCATGGGGGGTATGCTCATGCATATCTACTGAAGTGATTTTCCCCATTAAAATGTTTTTTTAAAACTTTTCCTATCTTCTTTCAAGAAAAAAGAGCGTGTTCATATAAGCAACAAAGGGTTACTGTCACTTATAATCTTTTTGTTAACAACCTGATTGATTTGTTAGCACTTTTCTTTGAACAAACATATTGAATACAAGTCTTACTTATTCTTACTATAGTTCTCCACTGCCATCTTGAACAAATGGAATTATTTCCTTCAAGTCTTTTCTTTTGAACAAAGTCTCCACAGTCATCATAGCATGAGATCAAAGTGCTTTGAGTAGCACCAATTGTTTCTTGGTATCTTTGTGGGAATATTTATTGGATAATACAACTTTGTACTACATGCCTCCAAATTCTGCCAATCCCAACAGTAGCATATTTCTGAGGAATAGTATATGAATCCCAAAAGCTTATGCTCTCATTTCTTGAATTATATAATTTTATTTTTTAAAATTTCTTTTGTATTATAAACTTAGTCATCAAAAAATATAAATATTCCCATTTGCAGTTACAGAAACACTGTCATATACTAAATAATTATAATTTTTGGTAAACATCTCCATGTAAGCACAACTGTCAATGAAGAAAGGTAGCAGTCCTTTTATATGTGAATAGACAATATTCATATTATGACATGACATAATATATTGTGAGCTGATGTGGATAAAAACAATTTTATCTCCTGGAGGCCATAATTCTTATGATGAACCTCTGTTAATTGGCCTTTGGTTGTGACCAAGACCATAAAGTTTCTTAAAATATCTAGTTTAATTTTTCTAAAAGATTAAAAAAATGAAGGGCAGCTAGATGGCACAGTAGATAGAGCACTAGCCCTGAAGTCAGGAGGACCTGAGTTCAAATCTGATCTCAGACACTTAGCACTTCCTAGCTGTGTGACCCTGGGCAAGTCACTTAACCCCATTTGCCTCATAAAAGAAAAAAATTAATTTTTCTTACAAATGTGAGTTCAGAGACTCAGAGAGGTTGTACAAACACAAAGAATACCAATCATATGAGAAAATGGAAAACAATCTGAGAAAGGAAGTCATCTACAACTGGAGGAGGATGGGTTGAAAAAAGTCAGAAAAACCAAGAATTAAAAGTAAGGGAGAAATCAAGTATTACTACTAGAGGTAATGCAAAGTGTGAAGACAGAAACAAAGTAGAAAAGTTTTCTCCTTGGCAATGATTGTTATTCTGTCTATAAAAGTTACAATGAAGATTTCGTTCCATAATTTGATTCAAAAAGAAAAGAAGTGTCTGAAACAATCCTCTGTTTACTTATAAGAAGCTAATTGCAGCAAAACCAATGAGGGTAGGGGACATCTCCACAAGTGGATTCATAGCTATCCTTGAAGATAAAAACTTACCTGAACAATATTTGACCAATCTATTCCATATTCACCTTTCAAAATCTGGAGAGAGATTTCTTGGATTATAATTACAAGTATATATATTATCTACATCTATTGGCAAGGGTTAATACAAATGTCTTTAGTTAATTGAAGGAGGTCTATGGAAATTTTTAAAAATTTCTGTGTTCCTGAAATAAGTTATAGAATTATACCTTGTAAAGCAAATAGAAAAATAAGTAATTAAGTCAATGATACTGTTTTTCTAGGGAGAGCACAAGATAGTGTAAATAGTAGGTTTTCTCCTAGCTTTGCAGGATTTGGTTTGATTGCTTTCATGGTGATTTTATAACTTTCAAACCTTGGCTACAACTATAACAAGTGTTTAATTTATTCATCTTTAAATAAAGAATATATATATGTGTGTGTGTATATGTCAATGTATGTACATTTATGTATGCACATTGAAAGAGACACACAGAGAGAGCTAGACATTTAAGTTACTTATTTTCCTTGATTTAGACACTAACAATTACAAAATATGACCTATGGTCAACTTCATTTTTTCCCTTTGCTTTATGGTGATAGTGGTGGTGGTTATGTGAGAGTTCCATTTGTTTTTAAAAGATCATACACTTAGAAATGTAAAAGACCTCAAAGACCATCTAGTAAAATTTCCTTCATTTTACAAATGAATGACCAGAGAGGTTAAATGTCTTGCCTAAAATATTTGAATCCACGTTTTCTGACTGAGTTTGAATGCTTGGTTCATAGAATTAGATTAAGTCCAACTCCTTTATTTTATACTTATATAATTGAAACACCAAGAGATTTAGGATAGCACACGTAATAAATGTCTCAAATGTCTTTATTTATTTGAATTCATATAATAGCCAATGATAATAGCAAACACTTAAATGGCATTTACTGTGGATTAAACACTGTGCAAAGCACTTCATAATTATTTGATCCTCACCACAACACTGGGAGGTAGTTACTGTTATTTTCTCTATTTTACAGATGAAGAAACTGAGGCAAATAAAGGTTATGTGATTTGCTCAGTCACAGAGGTAGTTAAGCGTCTGAGGCTGGATTTTAACTCAGTTCTTCCTGATGCCAATTACAGTGATTTATGTATCATGCTCTCTAACTGTTCCTGTGATGATAATAGATCAGGGATGGCAAAAGGCAGAGAGAAATCAACTAATCAACTGACCTAAATGAATAACTTATAACAGTTATCACATATTGACATGAAAACTAGTGGGAAAAGGTATGGCATAGTGGAAAATCTGCTGGACTTGAGGCTCAGGAAGATATGGATCCAAATCTTACTTCTGGCATTTACTATATTTATCATCACAGACAAATCTCACAAAAGCCAAGCCTCAGATTTTTTTTTCCAGTGGCCAGAAGATGGTAGGTACTTAATAAATATTTAAGTGAGTAAGTAATAAGTTGAACTTAAAGCAAAAATTATTCTTCCTACCATTAGGTACATTTATAAAACTATGTATATGTTAACATGGTCCTCAATATACAGTGGTAGGAACATTTTTACTTTGCTTTCAAATATTCTTTTTACATTTTCATTTATTATAGTCTGAATTTCCCTGAAATGATTTGTACAAGAAGTTCCATTAAGAATGGAGCCTCCGGATACTAGAATTTCCCATCTAACATCATTTGTGGAAAAATGCACTTTGGAAGTTAACCATATTACTTTCACCTCAATAACCAACGCAGACCCTGAATGTTTAATTATGCTACTGGTTTTATACCTAATCAATCTTTTTCATTAAAATCCACTGAAGCAGACAACTGAGATAATTACTGCAGAATCATCTTAATTAAAATTTTTAGCTTCTAATTAAGAGTCATTGTTTACCTCATTGAGAAGCCATTAGGATTCTGGACAGGGTTTCCCTGTTCATTAGTTGGAGTGGATTTTTTTTAAATTTTTACTCCTTTTGAATTTTGGATAGAACATATGTTATGTCATACCTTCTAATATGTACATTCTTTAGGTTGCATATATGTTTGACTATGTTTTAAAATGTCATATCACATGAGAGGGGGAAAAAACCTCACCTATCCAGAAATCACCATTCTCTTTTAGTATATTTATGTCTCAGTTACTTTCAGAAGATTTCCAAAAGTAAATTATTAATACCTTTATTGCTTTTTAAATTCCTGATATTATACAAAAAGAAATAAAGAAAATCCAAACTTAAAGTATGCTCAGGATTTACACATTGGACCTATAGTCAAGTCTCTGGCCCATTACAAATTCAGACCTATTTCCCCAGGTGCCTGTTTCTGGAGAACTATTTTTCAATCAATAAACATTTATTAAGTACCTACTATGTGCTAGGCACTATGCTAAGTGCTGGAAGCAAAAGCCAGTCCCAATGCACAGTTTAACAGATTTTCAATAACAGAGGCAATGAGAAGTATGTATATAATATATAAATAATATACAAATGTAGGAATAGCTAGGTGGCACAGTAGGAAGACCTGAGTTCAGGTCCAGTCTTAGACACATAATATGACTCTGGGCAAGTCACTTAATCCTTTTTACCTCAGTTTCTTCATCTATAAAATGACCTGGAAAAGGAAGTGGCAAACTACTCCATATCTTTGCCAAGAAAACTCCAAATAGAGTCAGATAGTCTAGACATAATTGAAGCCAATGAATAATAACAAAAATAGAGTGCTTGCTCTTTTTTCTTTTACTAATGGGGTGAATGATCCAAAAAGTTTAGAGAGTACTTCTTTGATGATGATAACATTTTTTCTAGTGACCTATAACCCCAAAATGCATTGAAATCATAGAATTAGCCCTAAAAGATAACTTTTCAGCCACCACATCTAACTTGCCCATTTCATAGAAAAGATAACAGATAGTTAGTTGGCTCAGGTCACATAGCTAGCAAGTAATAGAGGCAGGATATGAACTCTTGTTCTTGTCACCAAATCAGTATTCTTTTCTTTGTATCTTTTTGATGAATAAGGATAACAAAACTGGGAGGAAGCAGGGTCTAAAAACCAGTATAGTACAATGGAATGAAAAAAGTTCTGTTGAATCTTTAGCTTTACTATCCCTTTTTCATACTATTTAAGGGTAAGTAAATTCCTGAGGAATTTTACAATCTTTCCTGTTTCACGAATCTGGATCTGTATATGGTCGGTCCATCTATTGAGGTCAAGGACTAAATAAGTATAAAAATAGGAAACATTGTTAATTCATATTAAGCTCTCTCTCTCTTTTAATTGATGCAGAACAATAAAAATTCAGTAAATATTTATTAAATCATTCTAGTTCCTTAGGGTATATCAAAGATGATTTTAAATTGAGAGAGACAAGAAAATATCAAAATAAAATTCTTCTTAAAGAAGATTCTTCAGTTCCAAAGTATCTTTATCTCAAAGTTCAGAAGACTCTAGAGTTTAGAGAACTGAAGTTCATGCTGATATATTGTTTATTCCCTTGGTAAGAAAGTGGTGAGCTAGTAGTAGGGAATGAAACCCATGTTGTCAGACATGATTTGTTGTATATATCTTATTTTGTTATGAGACAGGGCCAGGGGAAAGTTCTGGGAAGAGGTAACTTTTTTTAACAATATTTTTTAAATCCACAAAACCTCTGATTCTATATAAATCCTAAGTCAATTTATTCCAAAATAAAATGCAAAGCAAGAAAAAAATAAATATTCACACACACACACACATACTCCTACACTTTCAAAATTTTACTGTCATTCAGATTTATATGCAATTTTTAAGATGAATTTAATTTCATTTTGTACATGGCTCCAGATGGTTTCTCATCTAAAAAAGAGCAAGCTTTGATTATCATTGGTTCCAGTGGTGTAAGCAATTGATATTCTACATTTCTTTTACTTCATTGCATTTTACTGTACATCTTGTGTCTTACCTCGACCTACGCAATATATTAACCAGGAGGAAAGCCAAATCAGATAAATAGCTAGATTGAATATCATCAATCTAGAAAGTGGTTGAGGTAAGGGGAGCTATAAGATAAATATATAACCATAGATATATTTCACTAATTTAGCACTTCTTATGGTATTTGGAATGGTTAGTAATAATGGCCCTGGTGGATATGTGTGAGAAAAGAAAGAAGGGAAACTTGTCTTCCTCAGACTATGCATGTGACAGTATTGTTATTTGTATGGAAAAACCTGGATCTAGGGTAAATTGGTGTAAAAATAAATTTATAGATAAGGTGGTAGTAGCTTAATATACTGATAAAAATGTGAAAAAATAATAGGATGGGCCAGAAGGAAGAAAGGCAGTCTGGTAAAAATTCTAGCTACTAATCTGAACTTTAGCACTCTAGCAGGCATACATTTTTAATTTTCTGATATTTTTATAGTCTCCATTTCCCTATTATTTCAAGCAACAGAATTGGTAGTTTCACAAAATGAGAATAATTGCAAATAGATTTCTGGAAATTGGGGATAGAAAGCTCAAATATATGATCAACTAAATTCACTTTTACAATTATCTAAATATGATATCAGAATGTAAATCTGGTTCATTTAAACTAGCAAGGAGAAGAATATAAGGACTATCCTTGTATATTTCATTGATATCAAGAACTCCTGGATGAATAAACTCCCTCCACCACTGCAGGTCAGCACCTCTATATAATTTTTGTTTTAAAGAGTTGCCTAACTACAAAGACTTAAATCGACTTGCTCTGAAAGTGACACAGGCAACATGTTTCAGTCAGGATTAAAATTTGACTCATGGTGGACAAAATAGAGCACTGGACCTGGAGTTAAGAAGATCTAAGTTCAAATTCAGCCTCAGATACTTCCTAGCTGTGTGACCCTGAGTAAGTCACGTTTGTCTACTTCAGTTATCTTGACTGTAAAATGGGGATAATAATAGTACTACTTCTCAGAGATGTTGTGAGAATTAAATGAGATGAAATTTGTAAACCACTTAGTACAACAGCAACAACAAAATTATGTGATGATCAACTCTGGTGGACTTGGCTTTTTTTAGTAATGAGGTGATTCAGGCCAGTTCCAATAGGCTTGTGTTGGAGAGCCATCTGTTTGCAGAAAGAGGACTGTGGAAACTAAATATGGATCACAATATAGCATTTTCATGTTTTTTGTTGTCTTTTGCTTGCTTTTTTCTCATTTTTTTCCTTTTTGATTTGATTTTTCTTGTGCAGCATGATAAATGTGGAAATATGTATAGAAGAATTATACAAGTTTAACATATATTAGATTACATGCTGTCTGGAGGGGTGGAGGAAGAAAAGGAGAAAATTTTGAAGCACAAGGTTTTACAAGGGTGAATGTTGAAAACTATCTTTGCATATTTTTTTGAAAATAAAAATCTATTATTATAAAAAAAGAACTTAATACAATGCCTGGCATCCAGTAGATGTTTAATAGATGTTTGTTTCTTTCTATCCATTCTATGCTGTCTCTTAAAATTGGGAGAAAACTTCTATCTTATAGACTATTTTCTTATTTTGTTGTTTTTGCTGAGGCAATTGGGGTTAAGCCACTTGCCCAGGATCACACAGCTAGGAAGTGTTAAGTGTCTGAGATCGGATTTGAATTCAGGTCTTCCTGACTTTAGGGCTGGTGCTCTATCCACTGCAACATCTAGCTGCCCCTTTTAGACTATTTTCAAAGAAAAGCAGTTAAGTTGTCTCTATTTACAAGTTAGTTGACAGGGAATTAAGTAATGCATAAAGTAGAATACTATACAGACTAAGGAAAACCTACTTTCAAACATAGTCTCAGAAAACTCTTAGCTGTGTTATCTTAAGCAAATCACATTACTCATTCCTGCTTCTGTTTATTAAAATATAAAATGGATATTACAATGCCTACTTATCAGAGGGTTTTTTTTTGAGTTAATATTTGCAAAGCATTTTGGAGTCCTTAAAGTACAATATATAAATGCAATCAATTATTATTATTATTTTAATACTAGTCTAGCAAACACTTGCCTAATAGAAATAAGGAGGGTTTGAAATTAGCACATCAAAAGTACCTCTAAGGACAATGCTAACTTCTATTTACACTATAATTCACATATGAGCGTTTTAGACCTAGAAGGGACTTTTTCAGTCTTTTTCAGATTCTTTATGATTCCATTTTGGAGTTTTGTTTTGTTTTGTTTTTTAACAGATTTATTTTCCTTCTCCAGCTAATTTTACAGATGAGTAAACTGAGGCAAATAAGGTTAATTACTTGTTCAGGATCATACAAGTAGGAAGTAGGAAGTGATTGAGACCAAATTTGAACTCAGAAAGATGAGTCTTGCTGACTCTAGACTCAGCACTCTATCCACCTAGCTGCCCAGAAGGGATTTTAACTGCCGTTTAATCCACCTCAACATTTTGCAAATGAGAAAATAAATAATTGCCACAGAAATTATTTGTCCAATGTTTCAAAGTCACTAATAAGGGACAGAGCTGGGATTAGAAAAGGAATCCTCTGAATCCTAATCTATTGCTCTTCCCACTGTATTATGAATTTTTTATGAATGAATTAAACACTTGAAAAGATTGCTTTCTATGAAGATTAAGCTGTTTAAGTCTTAAAATTTAGTCAAAGAATACCCTGGTAGCAAGGTTAAATATGACAGGAATGTTGGAATATTAGAATCTTTCTAATAAATAATGGGAAAGTAATGATAAGGTTCAGATAAAAAAGTTTAGAACATACCATATCTACAACCAGCTCACTTTTGAGGAACGATAGAGGTAGGAGGATGAAATGGGGTGTACTAACTTCTGGCCCAGGCAGCTAGTTACCAGGGGAACAGAGTAATGGACAATATTTGAACTCCAGAAAGGTAAGTCAGAAAAACATCTTTGAAGAGTTCAAATATGGTTTCAGTTACTTCCTGCCACTTGTGTGATCTTGGACAAGTCATTTAACCTTATTTGCCTCAGTTAACTCATCTATAAAATGAACTGGAGAAGGAAATTGCAAACCACTCTAATATCTTGGCCAAGAGAACCCCAAATTGAGTCATGAAAAGTTAGATATGACTGAAAAATAACTGAACAGCAAATCTACTCTGGAGAACCCTGCAAAGTCATCATAGCAGTTCCTTCACTATCTCCCAGCTATCTTAGATTTGCCTAAATATTAGGACCCAAATTCAGTTCTTTCTTATCAACCAACAGAACACCCCTCCACTGGAAGCCACCCTGTAACAATGAGACTGATTCAGTATTGGGAACAAATCCCCTGACTAAGGCTTGGAAAAACAGGAGATTGTCCTCATTCTATTTTCACTCCTTTTATGACTAAATTTCTGATGCTACTCTTTAACCAAGAAAAATTCACCCAAGCAACCTTCCTCATGCCCAAGCTTGCCCTATGAAAGTTCCCCCTTCACAGTTCTTGCAATTTAGACTCTAGAATCATTTTTAAAGAATCCCACTGCAATTCCTCTTGTGAGGAAGAGGAGAAAGAAAAGGAGGAGGAGGAGGAGGAGGAAGAAGAGAAGGAAAAAGAAAAGGAGAAAGAAAAGGAGGAAAAGAAGGAGAAGGAAAAAGAGGAAAAGAAGGATGAGGGGAAGGAAGAAGAAAAGGAAGAAGGAAGAAAAAGACCCTGTCATCAAGAAATTTACAATCTAATGAGAGAGATAAAATAAAAATAACCATGTACAAAGAGGATAGATAAATGCATAAATTATATATAAACTACATATACATACATACACATATAATTGGAGATATCAAGAAAAAGGCATTAGCATTAAGGGGAATCAGGAAAGGCTTTTTTGCAGAACATGGGATTTTATCTGGGATTTGAAGGAAGCCAGAGGAATCAGAAGACTGAGACAAGGAGAGAGAGAGAGCATTCAAGGCATGGCATCAGTCAGGAAAAATCAGCCAGGAAAAAAAAAAAAACTAAAACAATGACAGGAGATAGAGTGTTGTGTTCTAGGAACAGCAAGAAAGTATGTGTCACTGAATCACAAAGTACATGGATTAAAATGAAAGAAGACTAGAAAAGCAGAAAGAATTATTAATGGCTTTGAAGGTCAGAGAATTTTATATTTGATTCTATAAGTAATAAGGAGCCATGGAATTTGCTGAATGTTAAAAGAAAGGTGGCAATGTGGTCAGTATTGTATTTAATGAAAATCAGTTTGATAGCTGAATAGAAGATGGACTGGAGAAGAGAGAGATTTAAAACAAGTAGACCAAACAAAAGGCTATTACAATAGTCTATCTGTGCACTTTATTCCTTGATGTGCCTTGACTAGAGGTTCTTCTTGATCCAGAAATTTCTCTATTGAAATAAGAATACATGGTCAAGGAATTTATTCCAAACAGTTGCTATTGTCACTCCACTAATGCAAGTTTATATAGCTCCTGGCTGAAGATTGATTTCCTCACTGATCTGCGTCTTACTCTTGCAGCCATTTGTGGAATCACGTGGTTCCTTTTCTGCTAGTACCAAATGGTTTCCTGAAGAATGGAGAGAAATATGAAAAGAGACATACCAAAGCAGACCTCTCTTAAAAAACAAATCTATTCTGTAGTATAGTGCCACTCTTTTCAGGCTCAGTTCTCTATCCATCTATATAGTCAAGGTATAAAATTAGCTGTGAATCAATCAATTGTCATTAATGAAGTTTTAAAATACAAAGGGAATAGTCAGGGCAAGGAAAGTTCACACATCATCAAAGAGCTCATTTTGTCAAGAGATTTACACTTCCTTGATGAGGCAGTCTGAGAATGTCTTACCAGAATTCTCACATTCAAATCATCTATACCAACAAGAATAGTATCAGAAAAGCTGAAGTGTATAATAAGATCATTCCAAATAACAGATGATAGTATAAAATATTTGGGAATCTATCTGCCAAGGAAAAGTCAGAAACTATATGAACTAAACTACAAAACACTTTCCACACAAATAAGATCAGACCTAATCAATTGGAAAAACATTAAGTGCTCATGGGTAGGCTGAGCGAATATAATAAAAATGATAATACTACACAAACTTATTTACTTATTTAGTGCCATACCAATCAAACTCCCAAGAAATTATTTTACAGATCTAGAAAAAATAGTAGCAAAGTTCATTTGGAAGAACAAAAGGTCAAGAATTTCAAGGGAATTAATGAAAAAAAAAAGGCAGAGGAAGGTGGCCTTGCTGTACCAGATCTAAAACTATATTATAAAGCAGCAGTCATCAAAACCATTTGGTACTGGCTAAGAAATAGAGCAGTCGATCAGTGGCGTAGGATAGGATATCAGGGCAATCTAGGCAATAACTTTAACAATTTAATGTTTGATAAACCCAAAGAACCCAGCTTTTGGGTTAAGTACTCACTATTAGGCAAAAACTGCTGGGAAAATTGGAAACTAGTATGGAAGAAATTAGGGCTTGACCCACACCTAACACCACATACAAAGATAAGATCTAAATGGATTCATGATCTAGATATAAAGAGTAATTTTGTAAGCAAATTAGAGGAACATAGTATAGTTTAACTCTCAGACCTGTGGAGATGGAATAAATTTATGTCCAAAGAAGATCTGGAACTCTTCATTGAACACCAGATGGATAATTTTGATTATATTAAGTTAAAAAGTTTCTGTACAAATAAAACTAATGCAGACAAGATTAGGAGGGAAGCATCAAATGGGGAAATCATCTTTACATTTAATGGTTCTGATAAAGGCCTCATTTCTAAAATATATAGAGAATTGTCTCATATATATAAGAATTCAAGCCACTCTTCATAGATAAGTGGTCAAGGGATATGAACAGACAATTTTCAGATGATGAAATTAAAACCATCTCTAGTCATATGAAAAGTTGCTCCAAATCACTATTGATCAGAGAAATGCAAATTAGGACAACTCTGAGGTACCACTAACCCCTGTCAGATTGGCTAAAATGACAGGAAAAGATAATGACGAATGCTGGAGGGGATGTGGGAAAGCTGGGACATTGTTGGTGGAACTGTGAATGGATCCAACCATTCTGGAGAGCAATTTGGAGCTATGCTCAAAAAGTTATCAAACTGTGCACACCCTTTGACCCAGCAGTGTTTCTACTGGGCCTATATCTCAAAGAGATCTTAGAGGAGGGAAAGGGCCCCACATGTGCAAGAATGTTTGTGGCAGCCGTTTTTATAGTGGCTAGAAACTGGAAACTGAATGGATGCCAATCAGTTGGAGAGTGGCTGAATAAATTATGGTATATGAGTGTTATGGAATATTATTGTTCTGTGAGAAATAACCAGCAGGATGATTTCAGAGAGGCCTGGAGAGACTTGCATGAACTGATGCTGAGTGAAACAAGCAGAACCAGGAGATCATATACACGGCAACAACAATACTATATGATGATCAATTCTGATGGACATGCCTCTCTGCAACAATGAAATGCTTCAAACCAGTTCCAATTGTTCACTGAAGAAGACCATATACACCCAGAGAGAGGGATATGAAATATGGACCACAACATAACATTGTCATGCTCTCTACTAATGTTTGCTTGCATTGTGTTTCCTTTCTCTGATTTTCTTTTTTTCCTTGTAGATAGGACTTTTCTTGCACAACTTGTCAAGTATTTCTTTTTGAGAGAGGGGGCGGAGTCAAGATGGCGGAGTGAAAAGGTGATTCTTTGCCTCTCCTCCGATCTTCTCTCAAATCAACACTTAAATAAGCCTCTGAACTGATCTTCAAGTCAACGAACTCAGAAATATTTGGACACTTTTCTGAAGAACTTCATATCAGATTTGTCTAACTCGGGCAGAGAGATAAATAGAGGAATCCTGTGTAGGCCGGAAGTGAGGGTGGGACACAGCTCAGCTCATCATAGCAGAAATTCCAAACTCCAAACTCCAAATTCCAAACACCTGGAGTTTATCTGAGGCACTCCCACTCTGCCCTGATTGGGGACAGGTGTTCTGGCAGACTTGCCCTGTTTAAGGAGTAATTCGGACTTAGTCCTAGCCCCCACCGGCCCAGCACCTTAAGTTATTAAGCCCCAGGGCATAGAATTTCAGCCGCTTTTCAGCTGCCCTTTTTTTCCCTACCTTAAAGAGATATCCCAGCTGTCTAAATAAAAAATGAAGAAGCAATAGAGAGCTCTCACCATAGACAGCTTTTATCAAGACAAACCCATGACCCCAGATCCTGAGGTTCCTTTAGACAAAATGCCAGAAGAAGGTATTAAAGACCATCACTGGTCACTTTTTCAAAAGGCCTTTCTGGAAGATTGCATAAAGAACCTCAAAAGAGAGCTGGAGGATAAATGGGAAAATAAACTGAAATCAGTGCAAGAAGGATATGATGCCCTGCAAAAGAGATATGAAAAAGACACCAATTTATTGAAAAATAAAATTAGTGAAGTGGAAAAAGAGTGCAATGAACAAATTGGCCAGTTACAAAAAGAGCTTAAAAAGGTAACTGAAGAAAACAACACTTTAAAAATAAGAATTGAACAAATGCAAGTGAATGACTCACTAAGATTTCAAGAATCAGTCAAAAAAAAATGAAAAATTAGAAGAAAATATGAAATATCTCCTAGGAAAAACAACTGACTTGGAAAATAGATCTAGGAGAGACAATCTAAGGATTATTGGACTTCGTGAAAGCCATGATGAAAAAAAGAATCTAAACACTATCTTCCGGGAAATCCTGAAAGAAAACTGCCCTGAGATTGTAGAATCAAAAGGAAAAATCACCATTGAAAGAATTCACCGATCACCTCCTGAAAGAGACCCCAAAATTAAAACCCCAAGGAATATTGTGGCTAAATTTCAAGACTATAGCACCAAGGAACAGATTCTGCTAGCAGCCAGAAAGAAACAATTCAAATACCGAGGATCAATAATTAGAATCACACACGATCTGTCAGGCTCCACATTGAAGGATCGAAGGGCCTGGAACCAGATATTCCGAAGGGCAAAGGAACTTGGATTACAGCCAAGAATAACTTACCCAGCTAGAATGAGCATTATCCTCCAGGGAAGAAGATGGTCATTCAATGATATAGGTGAATTTCACCCATTTCTATGGAAAAGACCGGATCTAAACAAAAAATTCAACATCCAAACACAGAACTCAAGAGATGCATAAAAAGGTAAAAAGGAAAGGGCTCTTGAGAACTTTATTTTTACTAGGGGGATACTTAAAGTTTGGGGGTGTAATTAACTAGATATTACTTTGATAATATGAAAAAGAGAACTAGAGGGGGAAAGGTTGTCATACTGGGGAAAAGAGGGAAAAGTGGTAAAATAAGATCTAAAAAAAGGAGGCAAAAACAAGGTAAAATCACTTGAAGAGGCAAAGAAAACCTAATATAATTGAGAGAAAGAGGGGAGGGAGATGAGCATTGTGTAAATCTTACTCTCATCAGGTTGGGCTCTAAAAGTATATATCAGACACTTGATTTCACATAGAAACTTGTCTGTTGCTAGAGGGAAGTGGGAGGGAAAGGAGGAAAAGTAAGGGACAAACTAATAGAAGGGAAAATAGAAGAATCAGGGGAAAGGAGTAAAAACAGGGGGAGGGGATCTAAAGGGTGGAGTATAGTTTGGGGGAGGGGGTCATCAAAAGCAAAGTACTGAGGAGGGGGGAAGAGAGAAAGGGGAAAGGAAAGGGGAAAACATAACTTGGGTAAATAAGATGGCAGGAAATAAAGAATTAGTTATTTTAACTGTGAATGTGAATGGGATGAACTCTCCCATAAATCAAAAGCAGATATCAGACTGGATTAAAAACCAGAATCCCACAATATGTTGTCTACAAGAAACACATCTAAAACATAGTGACACATATAGGATGAAGGTAAAAGGCTGGAGCAGGACCTATTATGCTTCAGGTGAACAAAAAAAAGCAGGGGTAGCAATCCTTATCTCAGATCAAGTAAAAGCCAAGATAGATCTAATCAAAAGAGATAAGGAAGGAAACTATATTTTATTAAAGGGTACCATAGATAATGTAGCAATATCAATACTAAATATATATGCACCAAGTGCAATAGCATCCAAATTCCTAGGGGAGAAACTAAGAGAGATGCAAGAAGAAATAGACAGCCAAACTATACTAGTGGGGGATCTCAACCTTGCTCTCTCAGAATTAGACAAATCAAACCACAAAATTAACAAGAAAGAAACTAGGGAGATAAACCAATTGATAGAAAAGCTAGGTATGATAGATCTATAGAGAAAGTTGAATGGAGACACTAGGGAGTTTACTTTTTTCTCAGCAGTCCATGGAACCTATACAAAAATTGACCATGTGTTAGGGCATACAAACCTCAAAATCAAATGCAGAAAGGCAGAAATAGTAAATGCATCTTTTTCAGATCATGATGCAATAAAAATCACATGCAATATAAGTCCAGGAGAAAATAAACCAAAAGTTAATTGGAAATTAAATAATCTAATCCTGAAGAATGAATGGGTGAAAGAGCCAATCATAGACACAATCAATAATTTCATCCAGGAGAATGACAATAATGAGACAACATACCAAAATTTGTGGGATACGGCTAAAGCGGTTATAAGGGGCAATTTTATATCTCTAGATGCTTACTTGCATAAAATAGAGAAAGAAAAGATCAATAAATTGGGCTTATTATTAAAAAAAAACTAGAAAAAGAACAAATTAAAAACCCTCAATTCAATACCAAATTGGGAATTCTAAAAGTAAAAGGAGAAATTAATAAAAGTGAAAATAAGAAAACTATTGAGTTAATAAATAAAACTAAGAGTTGGTTCTATGAAAAAAACAACAAAATAGATAAGCCTTTAGTTAATTTGATAAGAAAAAGGAAAGAGGAAAATCAAATTGTTAGTCTCAAGAATGATAAGGGAGAACTTTCCTCCAATGAAGAGGAAATTAGAGCAATAATTAGGAGTTACTTTGCCCAACTTTATGCCAGTAAGTTTGATAATCTAAATGAAATGGAGGAATATCTACAAAAATATAGATTGCCCAGGTTAACAGAAGAGGATATAAATTATTTAAATAGCCCCATATTAGAAAAAGAAATAGAACAAGCTATTAACCAACTCCCTAAGAAAAAATCTCCAGGGCCAGATGGATTTACATGTGAATTCTATCAAACATTCAAAGAACAATTAATTCCAATACTACACAAACTATTTGAGAAAATAGGGACAGAAGGTATACTGCCAAAATCCTTCTATGAGACCGATATGGTGCTGATAGCTAAACCAGGTAGGGTGAAAACAGAGAAAGAAAACTATAGGCCAATTTCCCTAATGAATATTGAAGCAAAAATTTTAAATAAGATATTAGCAATGAGATTACAGAAAGTCATCCCCAGGATAGTACACTATGACCAAGTAGGATTTATACCAGGGAAGCAGGGCTGGTTCAATATTAAGAAAACTATCAGCATAATTAATTATATTAATAACCAAACTAACAAAAACCATATGATTATCTCAATAGATGCAGAAAAAGCCTTTGACAAAATCCAACACCCTTTCCTATTAAAAACACTAGAGAGTATAGGAATAAATGGGCTTTTCCTTAAAATGATCAGTAGCATCTATTTAAAACCATCAGCAAGCATCATATGTAACGGAGACAAACTAAAACCATTCCCAATAAGATCAGGAGTGAAACAAGGCTGCCCATTGTCATCATTACTATTTAATATTGTCTTAGAAATGTTAGCTTTAGCAATAAGAGAAGAAAAAGAGATAAAAGGAATCAGAATAGGTAATGAAGAAACCAAATTATCACTCTTTACAGATGACATAATGGTATACTTAGAGAACCCTAGAGACTCAACTACTAGAAACTACTAGAAACAATTCACAACTTTAGCAAAGTGGCAGGATTCAAAATTAATCCACATAAATCATCAGCATTTTTATATATTACCAACAAAGTTCGGCAGCAAGAGATACAAAAAGAAATTCCATTCCAAATAGGAGATGATATGATAAAATATTTGGGAATCTATCTGCCAAGGAAAAGTCAGAAACTATATGAACTAAACTACAAAACCCTTTCCACACAAATAAAATCAGACCTAATCAATTGGAAAAATATTAAGTGCTCATGGGTAGGCAGAGCGAATATAATAAAAATGACAATACTACCCAAACTAATCTACTTATTTAGTGCCATACCAATCAAACTCCCAAGAAATTATTTTACAGATCTAGAAAAAATAGTAGCAAAGTTCATTTGGAAGAACAAAAGGTCAAGGATTTCAAGGGGATTAATGAAAAAAAAGGCAGATGAAGGTGGCCTTGCTGTACCAGATCTAAAACTATATTATAAAGCAGCGGTCATCAAAACCGTTTGGTACTGGCTAAGAAATAGAGCAGTCGATCAGTGGCACAGGATAGGTTATCAGGACAACCTAGGCAATAACCTTAACAATCTAGTGTTCAATAAACCCAAAGACCCCAGCTTTTGGGATAAATACTATTCGGCAAAAACTGCGGGGAAAATTGGAAACTACCCATACCTAACACCACATACCAAGATAAGATCTAAATGGGTTCAGGATCTAGATATAAAGAGGAACTTTGTAAGCAAGTTAGAGGAACATAATATAGTTTATCTCTCAGACCTGTGGAGATGGAATAAATTTATGTCCAGAGAAGACTTGGAACTCCTAATTGAACACCCCATAGATAATTTTGATTATATTAAGTTAAAAAGTTTCTGTACAAATAAAACAAATGCAGACAAGATTAGGAGGGAAGCATCAAATTGGGAAACCATCTTTACATTTAATGGTTCTGATAAAGGCCTCATTTCTAAAATATATAGAGAATTGTCTCATATTTATAAGAATTCAAGCCACTCTTCAATAGATAAGTGGTCAAGGGATATGAACAGACAATTTTCAGATGATGAAATTAAAACCATCTGTAGTCATATGAAAAGTTGCTCCAAATCACTATTGATCAGAGAAATGCAAATTAAGACAACTCTGAGGTACCACTACACACCTGTCAGATTGGCTAAAATGACAGGAAAAGATAATGATGAATGTTGAAGGGGATGTGGGAAAACTGGGACACTAATACATCGTTGGTGGAACTGTGAGCTTCTGGAGAGCAATTTGGAGCTATGCTCAAAAAGTTGTCAAACTGTGCATACCCTTTGACCCAGCAGTGTTTCTACTGGGCCCATATCTCAAAGAGATCTTAGAGGAGAGAAAGGGACCCACATGTACAAGAATGTTTGTGGCAGCCCTTTTTGTAGTGGCTAGAAACTGGAAACTGAAGGGATGTCCATCAATTGGAGAGTGGCTGAATAAATTATGGTACATGAATGTTATGGAATATTATTGTTCTGTAAGAAACGACCAGCAGGACGATTTCAGAGAGGCCTGGAGAGACTTGCATGAACTGATGCTGAGTGAAACGAGCAGAACCAGGAGATCATCATACACAGCAACAGCAATATTACATGATAATCAATTCTGATGGACATGGCTCTCTGCAACAAAGAATTGTCTCAAACCAGTTCCAATTGTTCACTGAAGAAAACCATATACACCCTGAGAGAGGGATATGAAATATGGACCACAATGTCACATTTTCATGATCTCTATTGACATTTGCTTGCATTGTGTTGCCTTTCTCTGATTTTCTTTTTTTCTTGTAGATAGGATTTTTCTTGCATAACTTGTCAAGCATTTCAACATTATTAACATGTAGTGGACTTCCTGCCATCTAGGGGAAGGGAGGGGACTGGGGGTAAAATTTGTAATGGAAAGCTTTGTAAAGATCAATGCTGAGGAACTACCCATACATATGTTATACAAATAAAAAGCTTTAATTTTTTTTTTAAAAAGTGTATAATAAGATAAGCTTTGACAGAGAAAAGGGAAATGGAGAGACAATGTTTGGAGTAAGAGAAAGAACAAGACAGACAATAAGTCCATTAATTGAAGTGAATGGCATAATGTTAAAATAAAACTGGACGGAAATCAACTTTTCTCTTTCACATTTTGCAAAACTCTAGATTTATTCCCCTAACTCATACCATAGTAGCCCCTTAGGTTCACAGAGAGTTTCCCTTCAAGCTTCTAGGATGCCTCTAGGGTTTGGGGAGTTGTTTTTTTTTTTTCATTCTATCCACTCCAGTTCCCTGTTCAGTGTGTTCTCAACATCAATTGCCAATTACACTTAACAGTTCCCTTGGATCATCAATACATTCTGGTGATTAGCATTCCATTATCATTTAACAAATTAGCATCAGTTGGCTTTACAAGAGGCTATTTAATAAGAAGACATAATAAGAAAATAGAAATAGACATTTCTCCCTGAACAGAGATGCACATTCTTCTTTGTATAATCTAGGACCCAATAAAAGAATAGAATCAAACTTAACACAGTTGTTAAAAAGAATTCACTCTACCAAATTCATTTCCAAATACAGAATAACAGATGGATAATTCATTGTCATTCCCTCTTGGGTGCCTTTGATCTTTGCTGGGTCAAGTCAATCTCTCAAGACTTTGCTCTTCACCAGACTAGTTTCTCAACAAAATATCCTCTGATTAGTGTCTTTGTAAGCATTGTCAGTTCTATCTCAGTAGTCTATAAAAAGCATTCTTTTCTTCTTGTAGTGAGTAGACTAGAAACAATGTCTATACATGCTCTTGGAGTCTAAGGGGGGACTTTATCTCCAGTGCATGTATTTATGTACTCATAAGGGCTGGGTTCAATGGCTAGTTCCCTCCCCATCTACATAAGTATACATTCACACATGTTTTCTAAAAGAATGGGAAGGCCATAAAGGGAGAATTAAATATGGATAAGATGCAATTAAGATGCAAAATACAGGAGCAGGTAGTAAGAAAACATCTAAATTGTTCTAGATGAATTAAACTCAATTTAACAAATATTTATTAAGCATTTGCTATGTGCAGAGCACTGTCTTAGGCACCAAAGTAGAAAGAGGATGGAATATAGGACTTCTCCCTCATAAAGATTATACTCATATAGTGATGAACATGTAAATACATATAACACGACATATTACAAATTAAGTACATAAAGCCTAAAACCCAAATGTGGACAAATGTCCAGGTTTTGTAAAGGAGGGAAGGAAGGGGAAAAGGAGACTCAATAAATTATACATAAATGAGCTTACAACAACCTCTGACACCTTTCCAAAATGAGTTACTGAATGAATATGGTTCATGAGCACTTAGAAAGGGAATAGAGTTACCAAGAGTCAATGTATATTCACTAAAAATAAGCTATAGTAGACTAACCTCATTTTCTTTGACAAGTTTGCTAAAGGGAAGTGCTGTGGGCATAGTATAACTGAATTTCAACAAAGTATTTCACAAATTCTCTTATGATTCCATTATGAAAAAGATTGGGGGGCAGAGAATGAGCTATATCATATAGTACAGTCATATGAGTTCTCAGAGACATTTGTATTTTATTCTAGGTAGGGGTTCTTAACCTGGGGTTCAACTCTGAACCTTTATTTCCTCATTTGGAAAATAGAAAAAAAGTTGCACATTTAGGCTTAATGTAGGGGAAAACTCCCAATAATTAGCATTATGTTGAAATGGAATGAGTTGCCCTGGTTCTTTATTATTGGAGGCCTTCAAGCAAAGTCTGGATAATTGTATGTTATAGAAAGTTACTCTTTTAGTTATAAGTTAAACAAATGGAAAGATCCTATCTACCTCCAAAATTCTGTGATTCTATGATTTGTACCACCTACTTCATAAGGTTATTACTAGTAAAGCAGTCTAAAAACTATGGTTTTCTAAAATTCTATGGAATTCTAAAACATGGTTAAAATGTAAGCTACTATTAAAAATCCATAGTTCACAAAGGATTCAAGGAATTGCAAGGGCTATATCTGAATCATCCTATCGAGATATAATTCTCCCACTATTAGATTATGAGCTCTTTAAGGGAAGGAATTTTGTTTTTGCCTTATATTTTGTTGCTAGCACATAGCACAAGTATCTGACACAGAGTAAATGCTTAATAAATTTTTGGCAACTGTCTGAACTTAAGCAAAATATGTATGTGCATATACACACATAATTATATATACATACACACATATGTTCACAAATGTGTGTGTATATATGTATGTGTGTATGTTCTTTTATCTCCTCTCCAAACTTAGTAGTTACTATTTTCCATTCTCAGAAAACACTTTTTCCTCCTTTGCACTTGTATATACTCTGTTTCCCTTATTTTGATCTCAAGATAAAGATCACAGGTTACACTTTTCTTAATAATTCATTATTACTGTATGACTTGGGTAATAGTTTGATTTAGAGTACCAGTTTTTCAAGAAAATATCAACAATTATAACTATTAATTTCAAAATTCTGATCATTTAAACATGCAATGGGATAATCTTATCTAGGCTCTTTAAAATACATTTTTATATATAGTTAAACTTCTAGTGTCAGTAGGATTGGGAAATGTTAATGTTTTGGATATTCAATATAGCAGGAATTTATTTTTAAGGGCCTCTTAGTCACACAGTCAATCAGTTAAAATTCAAACTCTTCCTAATCACTTTCAGGGAGTTCAATTCTTTATAAGGTAGTCTATTACAATTTTTAACAACTCCAAATGTTAAGAAAGTTATTCCTTGGATTGTCCTCAGATCTGTCTACTTTCCCACCAATGGATTTGAGTTATAAAGTCTGCATGATCTAGTGCTTACAATGTTGGAGTTGGAGTCAAATCCAACATCTGATGTTTAATAGCTCAAATTCTAAGAGACTTTTGTACTATGATAGGGCAGAGGTGGAGGGAGAGAAGAGAAAAAATATGAATTCACATATATTTGGATGTTCATTTACCCTTTCAAGTTTTTGGCACTATGATGGGAAGAGTAAATGCAGGCATATTTGTATGTTAATCCACCTTTCCAAATTAATAGGTACTATAATCCCTAATTTTCTTTGTTTGAACAAAATATACTCTATATGGCTGTTATTATGTTTCTCTTTTTTTTTATTAAAGCTTTTTTATTTTTCTTTTTTTATAAAGCTTTTTATTTACAAAACATGAGTGACCTTTTAACATTGACCTTTGCAAAAAAAAAAAAAAAACTTTTTTCCCCCAAATTTTCCTTTCCTTC